>APFE030521795.1:267004-292935 GCA_000404065.3 Pinus taeda | reverse complement strand
TTATTATTAATTACATTTTATGTTTACCATCATTGGATCTTTTATGCAACCTTAATATTGTTGGAATGTTATTAGCATTATATTTTATGCAAACTTAATATATATAACCATATTATTGTTTGAATATGATTAACATGTATTAGCTGTGGTGTGGGTTCACTTTGCAGATTTAGCAAGAGCCTTGGAAGCAGTAGATCCAGAACATATAAATGGGTCTACGGATTAGATAATAAGGAGATGAGCGTTCTCCAACAACATTGTGCATTCTTAGACAAGGACATGAACGGAATTATTTATCCCTCCTATACTTATAACGGTTCGTTGGTTCCTCATTTTATATCTCATTTTCATTAACCAATCTTCTCTTAAATTTATACCCTAACTTCAAAGAAATATTGGCAAAACAGAATTTATCTTGCAAAAGACCCTAAATGTCTAATAATAAAATAATAAGGTCATCTCTAGACCAAGACCAAGAAATAAGGGCATGTTGCCCCGTCTGGCTAATAGCCTATCTCTTATTAGATGTTTAAAAGTAATTTCATTTATGAATAAGGAAGTAAAGACATGACTAAATTGTGAAATGTAATGTGTTACACCTAGTTGGTCTAATTTGTGCAAAGGTGAAGCCGGCAATGACATATTCAAAAACATTACTTAAATCTTATTAGTGATATATCTTCTAAGTATGATTTATTTAGTTTCCCATTATTTTTTTAATATTTTAATTAATTTCATTTAAGTGTTGCTGCAAACTGAAGGTATGTTATGTTGCTGCTTCCCTTTTAGCAGCTACTGCAAACTAAAATTATTATGTCGTTGTTGAAAGTCTATTTAGATTCACATTTATATGCAACTTTCTATTTCGCCGTTGTTGCAAATTTAAATATGCTCTTACATATATCTTTCAATTTATCTGCCCATTTAGACATTGATGAATTCGCCTTGCTGCAAATTGAAGGTATGCTCTTACATATATGGATCATTTTTTGGATCTTTAAATAAATCAAAAGAGTAAACAGCAATAGGTCAACAACATTTCAAGTACATTTTCTGATATACAAATATTTTCCAATTTTAAAAGGATAGAATTGATATTTTATGGCCTAATATAGATGTCTTTTATCAGATATCCTCTATCAAATATAGATTGCTTCATTTAAAATTATCTTTCAATGATTGTTACCCAGAAATGCTTAAATTCTCTTTCAGTCATTATTATACAGAAATACTTACGAAACTTCAGCCATTATTATACATAAATACTTAAGAAACAGGGGAGGTTGTGGATGATGATATCTACTATAAGTAGACAACCATATCCTTCAATGGGATGTCAATACAGTCTGATGCATTAATAACTTCCAACTTCCAAAATGAGGCAATGACATCAACAGGTTCCAAAGGTTCATTTTTCTTTGCCATTATTATACATAAATAGTTACCAAACAGGGGAAGTTGTGGATGATGATATCTACTATAAGTAGACAACCATATCCTTCAATGGGATGTCAATACAGTCTGATGCATTAATAACTTCCAACTTCCAAAATGAGGCAACGACATCAACAGGTTCCAAAGGTTCATTTTGGAAGAAAAGTTTCCACAAAATCTCAATTACTTTTATCTTTCACACAAAAGTAATGAATAATATAAATTTTCACAAAATGAATATATATTATTCTTTTTATAAGAAAAATGAATGCATAATATTCTTTTTATAAGAAAAATGAATGCATAATATTCTTTTTATAAGAAAAATAAATGAATTAGGGAGATAGATTTAACCCGAAAGTCGGTGTTTGGCTCTGCAGTTGTGGGTTTCTCCCACTAAAAATTTGTACATAATATTATACATAGAATTACTCAGATTCATAATATGTAGCTCTATGTCAGGAGAAGGTGCAATGTTTGCATCACTCAACCATTAGATATCAGTTCCATTCTTATTTGCATTTTTGGACTAGACAACATAAATTCTCAATTGGGACGGATGGAAATCTATTGGAATCCATAGTTGCAATGCTCATCGGGATATCCAAGTCCTATGCAATAACAAGGGGCACTAATGCTTTGTGAATGACTTGGTAGAATTTATGTTTATTAATACTGCTAGCTTGTCTCTAATTGGAGCTTGTCTCTAATTGGAGCATTGCTTAATGATCAAATTTACCTACTCATCAAATTTACCAACTGCTCAAATTATGATTGTTTTAAATTACATCTCCTCTGAATGAGAGGAGGCAACACTCCAAGAATTCGAGCTTAAGGTTAAAACTTTAGTTTAAATGGTAATATGAGTTTTTTCGAGAAAAAGGGCACCTAAATTGTGGCAGACCCCTGCAGGGACTACCGCCACGGCAGTGGCTCCCTTGTTTATAATTCAAATTTTTTGTTTTTTAAACATAAATTTAGTTATACAATTTTTGGTATGATTGTGATTTCTTATTATTTATAATATGTTTTTAAAATATATAAATAGATATATGTATTTATAAATGTATATAAATTTATTAATCATTAAGTTAAGAAACATTGTTTATTGAAACATTATGTTTTAATGATTTTATGATAATAAAGTTTAAAGTTTTTGTTTTTGTTTTAAATAAAATTTAATTATTATATTATTATTTTTTTACATAAGTGTACTTTCTTATTATTTATAATCTGTTTTTAAATATGTAAATGAATATGTATTAAAGTGTAAATTTTCACAAATAAGAATCATAGCTTAAAATGCTTCTAAATTATTGTATTTTCTTGTAACGAAAGCAACACTTCACCCATCATCCATCGTTAGGAATTGCGAGATGGTAAAAAATGAGTAAAATCTAGATAAAAAAATTCAATAATCTTGTAGAAGTAATGGTTGCATCATATTTTTTTATGGTGAAAATGGATTCAATAATATCAAAAACTTTTAGAACACCTAAAATTATGAATTTTAACAATTTTTATTTAGATTTACAAAACTTCCTACCAATTTTTTTTCAAAATATAACTAAAATTACTATAACTTTCAAAATAAAAAAACATGATTAAAGCAAAAAAACATGATTGTTAGAATACGGCGTTTTGGTGTGCCCAACTTGTTACGGAAGGTTAGTTAGCTTAGAAAAATTCGTCGCTGACACGCATTTTTGACTTTGTTTTCATAAGTGAATCCGTAAATAAAATTTATTAAAGAAGGGTTTCTTTGTCAAACGTTTTTTCATGACTTTGATGGCATGAAAGAATCGATACATAAAATTTATTACTTGTGGGTTTGCTAGTAAAGTTACCATATTGTTCGAAAGGCAATGCCCAAGATAACTAAGTGAACCACCCGTAGCGCCAAGCTTCTAGAAATGCGAAAGCTATATCAAATGTCTTCACGTGGGTTATCTGAAAAGTTATCCACGTGGGTTCCACTTTCGCTCGGCCCTTTAGTATTCTGCCGGCCTTCCAAGTATACATAGAAATTGTAGCAAAATATCATAAAGCTTGAGAAAATGCAGAAGGCGTGTATTTTATGCCATGCCCAAAAAAACCACCCTTTTTCCACACCAACCCACCAGAGATTTGACGATAAGTGTCCAATATGTGTCCATATACTTAATGGCAGCTCTGCAGTGCTTGAAAAGCACACACCCGACTGATACAGAGAGTAGGTGAAACTTTGACAATATATTTAGTTTATTATAATCTTTTTGACTAAAAACCTTCGATAAAAATGGCCATGTCCTGTTTCAAGTAGAAGAGTGTGAGCAAGAAACCTCTCCATCGAGTGAAAGCCATGGCCTCCACCTGCGAATTCGTCGATCTCCCAGTCATTGATTTCTCTCTCCTCCCATGGAAATATGGAGGAGATGGCCATCATCATGACCCGCGGGAGCTTGAGAAGCTAAGAGAGGCATGCCAGGAACTGGGCTTCTTCCGTGCTATCAACCATGGAGTCGACTCAACTCTCGTTCAAACAGTGGACTCCATGGCCCGACACATGTTTAAGTTGCCCGCTGATATAAAAGAAAGAGCCATTTCTCCCATTTTCAATACTGGTTATGTAGTACCCAAGACGGGTCCTGAGGGTAAAGATTCGCTGCCTGAGGGCATGGTCTTTCCTAACGACAATTCAGTAGATGACATCTCTTCCAAACTTTGGCCCCAAGGAAACCACAAATTCCGGTTTGTTTTCAGCATCTTCAACTTTTAGTTTTTATAATATTTATAATGTTTATTTAATGAGTGGTAGGATGGTGGTTTGTTATTTAGGTTTAAGTATTTTCCAGACATAGCTAGTTATAGTAAGGCGTTTATCTCTAGTTATAGTAAGGCGTTAAGGATAGGTGTTTTGTTAGGAGTCTTGGATCCAGGCTCTAAATCAGTAAGTGGTCTCCTGAGGTCTAGCTTCTACGTCAAATTATGAATTGCTGATATATGTGGTTTGTTAGTTGTTGCATATATTTAGGGAAGTTGCTAGTTTCTTATAAAAAAATATTTATAATTTGTAATGTGATTAATAGATGAAATAATTTATTGGTTACAATTTATCAATATAGTTTTTTATAAAATTATAATTTCTTATTATTTAAAATACACTTTTAAATATATAAAATAGATTCTCTCTACACAACCGCCTTTTTATAAATTAAACTATTTTTTTAATAAACCAAAAATAAAGAAAAAGACTTAGCAATATTCATGAATGGAGTGATATCTAAATTTATGTACTGTTCCAGTGAGACGATGCAGAAATACAACGCGGAGATGAGGGAGGTGTCACATGGGATACTGAAAGTGGTTCTTTGCAGTCTGGGTGTTGATGTGACTGAGCACTATTCATCACCCCTCTTTGACAAATCTCAAGGGTGGCTCCGCATGAATTTCTATCACAACAAAAACAATCATGATAATCAGCAGCAGCGTTACTCGAAAGCTCATACAGATATCGGGTGCCTTACTATTCTGTACCAGGACGATGTGGGTGGCCTTCAGATCCGAACAAAGGAAGGAGAGTGGATCAATACGAAACCCTTGCCTGGATCGTTTGTTGTTAACATCGGCGACTGTTTACAGGTAAATCTTTCGACTTCTCTTTCTTTAAAGCTAAATTTAGAAATTATAACTAAAACGAGTGATCGCGATGGTTGGCAGATGTGGAGTAATGGAAGATACCGCAGTGCAGAGCACCGTGTGGTGTATGGAGGATCGGAAAGGTTGTCCATGGCGTTCTTTTTGGATTTTACAGACAAAGCGGAGATTCGTGCTCCTGAAGAACTGATCGATGAGAAGCACCCGCGAAAGTACAGAGGAGTTACTTTTGAAGACTTAAAAGCGTACTTCATGAAAGCTGGTCCAACTCTGGGTGGACCTCCTGCTTATTTCTTATTAGAGACAGAAGCGATATAGTCAATTCACATTTCATGAATGCGGATTGTCCGATACTAGAACTGCTACACATAGGTCTAACTGATTATGGTGGACACTATTATTTTATTTGGCATGCGTATGTAGTCATCAGTACAGTAGTTTGTTAGCACAGTATAGTAGGAAATGATATAAATATAAGTAGTCCGGAGTTCTTGGGAACATGTTAGCACAGTATAGTAGGAAAGGACATAAATATAACTACCCCGGAGTTTTTGGAAAACTGTGGGTATTTGGAATAAGTGGTAGTTTAAAAATTATGTTTTTTTGCTTTAAAAGTTATGGAAATTTTGGTTATATTTTGAAAAAAATTGGCAAAGATTTTTATAAATCTAAGTAAAATTTGTTAATATTCATAATTTTAGGTGTCTTTGATGTTTTGATGGTGTTAGAATTCATTTCCACTATCAAAAACATGATTCAAATATTGTCTTTTAAAAAATTTTGAAATTTCTTTACCAAGATTCCAGCCACTTTTGGCCGTCCAGACAACTCCATTTGAAATAATTTCGTGAGTACGAGACACTGTCAGGCTTCTCCATTGTTAAAGTGAAATCTTGTGTGGAAACCACATATTGAAAGTCAATATTGTTAACTTAAAATCTTTGTTGGAAACCACATATTCAAAGTCAATAAAATGCCGAGGAAAAAATTGGCAAAGATTTTTGTAAATTTAAGTAAAAGTTGTTAAAATTCATAATTTTAAGTGTCTTTAATGTTTTTGATGGTACTGAATTCATTTCCACTATCAAAAACATGATTCAAACATTACTTTTTTTTTTTTTTAATTTGAAATTTCTTTACCCGATTCCATCCATTCTTCAGCTTCCATAAACAACTCCATTTAAAATAATTTCCCTAATACGAGATACTGTCAGGCTTCTCCATTGTTAACGTGAAATCTTTGTTGGAAACCACATATTCAAAGTCAATATTGTTAACGTGAAATCTTTGTTGGAAACCAGATATTCAAAGTCAATAGGGTGCCGGGGATAATTGAAGGCTAAAGTATTATAATGAAACAAATATTTAATCCATGGCATCCGCAACATTCGACATTGGAATGAAAAAGGAGAAATCATTAAAATAAATGAAATGTTTAAACGAATCGCCTCCACTTATATTCAAACCATTTATTGAAATATGTTATAATAGTTATGGGGCATATATAGTATTTTTTTACATCGGATAAAGTTTAATTATTAAAATAATTATATTTAAGTATTTATGGTAATGGAAGTTTTATAAATTAAAAAAAATTAAATTAGTATTTGGCAGGAATGAAAGCCTTTTAGGTGGCATGGTTTTTCTTGAATAAGGGTGATGAATGAGCCTACATTCGCTTAGCCGATAGCAGATAGATGTTTGTCCTCACTATTAGTTTGACAACTGAGTTATGATAGGTTTTTCCACCTTTCAAAAAAATATGTGTTCATTTTATGGAGATTATTAATGAGTATATAGCCTTTGTTACAATATCATATGCCAATATCAATGCTTATCAATACTACAAGTCCAAAAATTCATAACTCATTTTACATGGCATTTTTTTTTATTTAATCAATTTAATTAAAAGTATAGAAAAATCATAGCTACTTTTAAGATAAATCTCAATTTTAATTTGTAAATATTATTAAGATTGTTCTAAAATATTTTATAGAGGTTAAATCCTACACTTTATCTAGAAATTATTGATAACTAAATTAAATTTCTAAGCCTTTTTGTGAACTAAGAACAACCCCTAACTAAATAAAATATCAAATTATGATTATACAAATAAAAGTAGAGAAGTTAATTTAAATATTATGACATTCTTTTATGTTTTCCTTTTTTTTAAACAAGAAAGAGTATTTGTATTATAAGTTTCAACTTGGTCATGGAAAATACATTAGGAATTACATATTTTCATCTTCATATTTGCAATCTTGTGTCTCATGACTAAGAGATAGCCAAAGTTTACATTTAGAACATGTCACTGATCTGCATTATTGGATTTTTGTAGGTGTAAACCTTAGAAAAAATCTCATCAAAAGACAACATTTGAAAAACATGGATACTATTTTAATACATAATCCTTACCTTATTTGCGACTACCATCATCTTGAGGGGATTCATTCAAATCTAATTCTTTTTTTGTTTTGCATTGACTTCTTCACTAAGGGTATTGTTCCTCTTCTTGAGTTGTTCATTTCACTAATATTACTAGAAAATCTATTACCCTAATGGATGATAGGGCCCTTGAGACGTTCAATTATCTAATCAAAAACATATCTTGAATAGGAACCAGAATGACAATTCTAGAAAACAGTTAATCCAAATTTGCGCTAAAACAAAGGACTTACTCATATTTCCATTCTAAATGGAAATGTTCCAAATCGATAAGAAATCCATGTCCATCGGAGAATGCTACAAACCAAGAAGCGAAGTACCTTGTTTGAGGCCCAAGATTGAGATGGGGAGTTTGCAAGATAGTCCAAAAAGAATTGATCACCTATAAGGATTTCCCAAACCACCTATCCTTTCCATTCACTCTTTGTAGTTTCCTTGACATGATGCAAGAGGGTGTTGATGGTTGCATCCACCTTAATTCTATCCCACATTTGCTCACCCTCCACAAACTATTACTCTTAATAGTTGAAAAACTTTGTATCCTTGTTATGACGTCTTGAACCCCTATGCTATATGATAGTTCTGTATTTGTGATAATAATTGAGTTGATATCCAAGGTATGTTTTGATTATACAAGTATATGTGGATGTTCTTCATATGTTGTGTAATATCCTTGGTGAAAATCTCATGTAATAAAAGTTAATAAAGACAAAATAAGATCACGGTTAAGGAACACGTATTCTAAGCTAAATGTTGGGCAAAGATATCCTAGTGGGCATCACTGGATGTGTTTATGGCTAAAGAAATTGGCAAAGGCTAAGGAAAAGGCATTAAAAGGAAAAAAGGAATTTTTGGCACATTTAATTACGAAAATAAAGGAAATTAGGAGAAAAGTAAGTTGAAAGATCACAGGTTTCATGTGGGGAGGAAAATGAAGAAAAATAATGGAAAATGAATAAAATAGAGGCCTCATTAATAAAAAGGCTTTTGAGGATTAGTTGGTAACCTTTTTCCAGTTCAGTTTTGGATCTCTCTCATTATTCTCCCTCTCTCACACTCTTGGTCACATAGCGTTTTCTTGGAGCACTCTAGCTTTGGATCAAGGAAAGAAAAGCAAGCAAAGGGAAAGTAAGGAAAGAAAAGATCAAGCAAGGAAGAGTAGGATCAAACAACTTCAGCAGGAATACTTGCAGGTAACACATTGCATGTGCGACTTCCTAACTGGTTTTGACATGCATGGATTTGCATGTTGGTGTATGGTTCTTTTGTTGTTGGTGCCATGGTTTTTTCGGGTTATGATAATGGTTTTCATCCCAACCTTTCCTTTTTTGGATGCCATGCTGTGTTGGGATGTTTATCTTGATTTTGATCTTTGGAATCGCTAGATGGATTTCATAATCCAGGGTGGAGGTGGTCTCAAGGTTCATTCCCAAAGGCCTAGGAATCCCTTGACTGATTTTGGCAAGATACACAGTAAATCCTAAGGGACGAGTATCCATTTAGGGCTTGGTGATCTAGGTTTGGATTGCACTAAATCCTGAGAGACTGGTCTCACTTTAGGGCCTAGTGATCTGGGATTGGATTGCGCTAAAGACTGAGAGAGAAGGAGACATAAAATTCCTCAAGGATAATGATGGATTCCGGATGGCATTCCAAGCTCTGTTTAGTTTGTGATCAAAGCACTAGTTTTAGTGTGATCATGGTTTGGTGAGGGTGGAGGTGGTTTAACCTCTGGATTTCCTTGGTTGTTTTTGGATTGGTTTATTCATGAGATCCCAAATTCATGCTTGGAATATGGCATGGGGGTGATTGGCTGAAAGAAAGATATGGTTTAGACATGTCTGCGGTTGGGTGGTACGTGGAAGTCCATAACCTGGTCGGATTCGCCTATGATTAATGAAAGATAAGTTCTCTTGCTTTTGTACTTGTTTATATGTGGATTTAATGGTTGTTATATCTATGTTATTTCCATGGTTTTATGCTGGTTATAAGCATGGTTAATTGACTAGTTCATATCATAGTTATTTCATGTATTTACTTGTAATTGTTAAAATGATGGATGCAAGACCTAATTGATGCCATAACAGTTCAAGGGAGAAGGTGGTGATCCTTCTTGTCATGTTTCAAAAGATTTTTTAAGTCATTCATGCTTTGTCTTGTATCCTAGACCTGTAGGTTGCATTGATGCCAAGTGTTTGATAGAATGTCAGTCCCAGTTGGGGATGGTCAAGCCTAGTCCTAAAGTTTATTTTTGGTTTATTAGTCTTTTCATCATGTGTTTGATGGATTCTGAAAGTTACATCATGTTCTGGGTAGTGGCCAGAATTATGGGCTACAAAAGTGCCTTAAATTATGTGGATGTTGGCATAGGTATGCTAGGAAAAGTCCCTGGACGCAGGCATGCAGGCCTGTGAGAGTGTCTAGAGTTCCCTAGACGTTGGCATGCCAATAGCATGATAGCGTTCAGAGGTCTAAAAGGTCAGTGGGACCTAAGGGCAAGATGCTTGAGTGGCTTCAATGTCTCCTGGGGGTGTTGTTGCTAATGTAGAAGGTATGGTTGACGTGTTTCTGTCAATTCCATTTCCTTAAGGTCACCAAGGAGGTTGAATCATAACATAGTAGCCTCTCATTGCATGTTTATCCCAGTTGGCCGGTTACTTGGGTAGATATGGGAGGAGGGTGGTTACATATTGGTATGAAAGCATAATTCACCCCTCAGATTGGATGGGCTGTGTTGGGCATACATTCATGTTGGTTGAATGTTTGTTAATCATCCTTGTTGTTTATGTGCCTGTTGCACATGCATGGTGTTGGTCATGGTCATAGTGATGTCATCATGGGAATAAGGATGTCATTGTGTGAAATGTGTTTTCATGGGTGTATGATTGGTTACATGTTGTTTATGCTTGTGTATTGTTAGTGTATGTGATATGGTTGTGTTGTCATGCATGAGGTCATGGTATGTGTAGTTGATATGCTCATGCATTCATGACAGGACTTTAGCTAGAATGATGGATATATGGTTACATGCCTATGTGTTATATTTGATATGTTGTCATGATTATATTGTAAATGTGTCAAACTAATTTGTTGATCTTGTAGACAAGGTATCCTCCCCGAAGTACACTAAGGTATGTTGAATTATTATGATTTGGTTTAGCTGAAATAGTATGCCTTGCAAGAAAGAGATCAAAATGGATAGCAAGATGGTAGACTACAAAGACTCTCCCTATGAATTAGATGAGAAGCGTGGTGTTGGGCACTCTTATGATTTGGAAGATACATTGAGAAGCTTGAAGGAAGAGATAAGGAGTTGTAAGGAGGACAATGACAAAATCATGAAGGAACAAGAGAAACAAGAAGAGGTTAATGCAACACTACTTCAGAGTTTGTCAGAATTGCAGTGACAAGGACCACTTCAGATCAACCATGAGCAGGAGGACACAATTAATGAGGTGTATGCTAGCAGGTCTTATGGTGGTCACAGGTTGTACAAAGACGAGATGCTCATAGATGGTAGGTTGTTGGACACTCTGGGGTGGAGAGGTGATGGACACATGTATTATTCTAGTTCTCGTTCGGATAGGCATCATGATCGTCATCGTTTTCATCCATACAAGATGAGTGATACGGGATACTTGTCAGATGAGTTTAAGAAAGTAAATCCACCTACCTTTGATGGAGAGATGAATAAATCAAAATATGCAGAGGAATGGTTGCTTTGTATGAGGAAGTTATTCAGATTGCACAAGTATTTAGAAATCATGAAAGCAAAGACAACCACTTTCGGTCTCAAAGGTAAAGCATATATTTGGTGGGAAGATATGAAGAATGTTAAAGGTATACACGAGGATGATTGACTTGGCATGAGTTTGACAGGCTCTTGAAGAAGAAGTATTTGTTGGAGAGATACTTTGATGACAAAGATAAGGAGTTTTATGAGTTATGGATGGGTTCCATGATATATGATGAGTATGCTAGTAGGTTCTTGGAGTTGTTGAGATATGTGCCTTACCTCAAGGAGGAGAAGGCTAAGGTTTAGAGATTCATCAGTGGATTGCCAATAACATATAGAGATTGGATTGATTTCGATGAGCCTATATCATTGGATAAGGTCATTTGAAAGTTGAAACATTGTTATGAGCAGTCAAAGTGAAAAGTTGAGCTTAAGTGTCACTTGAAAGTAAGTGATAAATCTAAAGGGAAATGGCCCCCAAATATAGGAAGACCTCAAGATGAAAGTGAGAAAGAAAATGTAGTCCCTTACAAGAGGTTCAATACAACTGAGAAGGGACATGGAGAGCAATAGGTTAAAGGCGGTGGTAGAGAACCATTACAGTGTTGGATATGTGGCAAGGGTCATCATAAGAGGGATTGTTTGCAATATCAGAGTGGTGGTAGACCATAGATCTATAGTGCTCAGGAGGCACATACATTTGGTGATGTTGGCCATAAAATTCCTCGGATCTATGCAGTTTTGGCCAACAAGTAAGCAGATCATCAAGAATCTATCATTCATATGGACGATAAGCTTTGTGATCAAGTTGTTATTATTTTGATTGATCTTGGTTCTAACTATAGTTATATCAATCCTGAACTGATGGATAAGTGTGGTTTGAGAAAATAAGTGCATGCAAAATCTCAGTTGGTACAATTGGCTACAAATACAAAGAAGAGAGTTCACCATTGGGTAAGATCTTATGCATTTGAGTTAAATGATATGCCTACAACAAAAAATTTGAATCTACTACCATTGGGATCATATAATATGATTTTGGGTATGGATTGGTTGTACCTTCTTAGGATCAAAGTGGATTTCTCCAAAAAGGCCATTGAGTCTGTGGATGATAGTGGGGAAAAGAGAACTTTGCAGGGGAAGAAGAAGCCTACATCAGTGAAGATGGTTAACACTATGCATGCTAAGCATAGATGTAGAAAAGGTTGTGTGATGTTTGTAGTACATATATCTAGTGACAAGGGAAAAGATATTGAGGATGAAGAAATATTCAAGAGGTAGCTTGTATTGCAGGAGTATCAGGATGTGTTTCCAGCCGATATTCCATAGTTACCTCCTCATAGGGAAGTGGATTTCTCTATTGAGTTGGTGCTAGGGGTAGCACTGGCATTGAAGGAACCCTATAGGATGAGCACTCCAGAGTTAATGGAGTTGAACTTGTAGTTAAAGGAGATGCTTGACAAGGGATACATTAGGCCAAGTGAATCTCCTTAGGGTGCACCCGTTTTTTGCAAAGAAGAAATATGGTACTCTCATATTATGCATTGATTGCAAGTAGCTGAATAAGGTAACGATCACGTTGGCTTGATGGGCCCTGACCCAGGTTCAACGTTAATTAGCCAAGAAAATCCCTACACTACTGGCCCTTTTGGAATGAATCCTCGGATCACAGACTAAAGTCTCACCAGAAGAAGTATGGGGGGATGGAGGAACCAAGTTTCTGCACCTTGCGATAGTTGTCATGTCGTTTTATACCCTAACCCTTTCTTCATGCATACCGATAAGTCCTTTAAGACATATCAATATAATTTTCTTATACAGCTTCGAGACCTTCATGAAGGTCTGCGATCATCCTTCGCATACCCTGAATAGGAAAGTCAGACACTTGCGCACCTCTGTAATTACCCTTACTTATGTGTCTACCCATATTAGCTTAAGTATTGGATAACTTCAACATGCATTATGATTATCTTCATGTAAACGGATATTCTTACTTGTGTTCATATGACAAAGTAAAACACATAGATTCACACATCGATACAACATTAAATCATAAACCCAGTATTCAACATAACATAAACACATACATTCATAACAGAGTAAAATAGCTCATAAACAGGTATCTCTAGAATAATTCTCTTTATTGATGTTTATATCTTCAGTACAAACTCTAACTTCCCTCTGCACACAGCTGCAGGAGTTTGTGCACATAGCTATGGACTTCTACCCTTGGCCTTTGTGCACTCAGCTGCACAGCCTCTTCCTGTGCTAGGACTCTTCACTCTTAAACCTCACAGACCCATTACATCCATCAATTAACCACAAACTTCCTTAGAAATACTTAGACTCTTCTAAGACTCCCTCTTTATACACAAGTCAACACAAGTTACCTAAGCTAAGGGCAGAGACCCTCTTTGACTCTTTACATCTTCACACTCCGCGACCACAAAATGTGGAGAATTCACATTATTTATACAAAACTTGGGCCTTTAGCCCCAAAACTTGGGCCTTTAGCCCCAAAACTTGGGCATTTAACCCCAAAATTGACCCTAGGGGACCCATTCCCAACAGGCTCCCAACACAAATCTAATGACTCGCCTCGAGTCACTCAGCCTGTGCAGAGATATTGTCATGAATACCTCCCAGCTCTACTTGGGCTACTGCATCCTTGGCGGTACACTGCGTCGCCGCTTACTTCACCTACTCTACCAGTTGTGTCGTCGCTAGTACTGCACTATTCATCTGTCTTTTCTGCTATGTTTCTTGCAGACTAGCAAGTTTGCCTTGAATGGTGGCGTGAGCACATATGCTTCGTCTAGCCAAGGCCCCAGCCTGGCCTTTAATACTGCCTCCTTGCACTATGATGTTTCCACCTTTTCCTTTAGTGCCTTTGCTTCCTATAGCTACACCAACCTCTACATGATGGCGATGGTGCGTGTCATTGCTTTGACCTTGTCATACCTCTGCTATAGTTCCCGTGCCTCAGTTTCTAGCCTCTGTAGGTCGGGATATTCCTACAGACTGGTAACTACCTCAAGCATCTATTCAAAGAGCACAGTACAATCCTTCACTGTAGTATTGACAGTTGCAACGACATCTTTGATAGTGGTCTCATGCTGCTCTCTGAATTTTGGTGGAGTCGAAGGTTGGGACCTCAACTCAAGTTTTGTGATCTTAAGGTTCAATTCAAACTTAACCTTAACCAACTTTGTCCATGCATCGCACAGACCTGCAATGAGCTTTCGAATTCTTGTGTCGACTAATGCATCTTCTTTCAGCTCTGGAACAATATGGCATGCCTCAGCCACCATAGGTGTTGTTCATTCATTCTTCTCTGTGATATTCTTATGCAGATTAATCGCCGACATCTTTTCTATGAACATCTGGGCATTGTTCACCTTCTACTAGCTGATAAAATTCAATGCGCATTGTTCCCAAGCCCGAAGTTCTAAGATCACACAGTCTTGCAAGGTGTCAAGGGATTCACTTAGAAGCGTGGCCAAGTTTAACCCAACTTTATTGAGAGCAATGAAAATGGCCCTGTCATCTTCTATTTTTGAGGTTAATGCTCCATCTAGTAGTACGCTAGCCTGGGGATCCATTGAGCATACCATATTTGCTACATCGAAGGTTCCAGGCACCAAACTGCTCGATGACACGCTACCCCTCCCTACACTGGTTTGCACCTGAGTAGCTTGGATCTATAGCTCGTGCAGACTCATTTGAATGGCGACCAAGGCCTGTTTCTGCTTTTTCTCAAATTACTGCAACAGTTCCGCGGTCGCATCCCTCACTGTATCATCGATGTCATTCAAATCACCTCTGTCAAGGTGATTAGGTTAAGGGATGATTTGTTGGCCTTGGACTTCTGCGGGCCTACTTTCTCCTACTCCCTTGTGCATTTAACCTAGAATGGAATAGTCTCCAGGTCTACTCCTCCCTGTTTTGAGCGCTCCTCCTCCTCCTCCTCTGTTTGCGAAGAAGGCGACTTTTGACTCCTATCAGAGTCATGCTCTTCCTCTTCTTCATGCCCTTCTACCTGCTTTTTGGCAGCACGCTCTTCTTTGGCTTTATCCTTGGCTTCCGTCCCCCTTCTTTCAGCCAACTGCTCCATCTTTAACCTAGTCTCTTCCTTCTTTTGCTCCATGGCAGACTTATTAGACCCAGCTGATAAGTCTAAGGCCCTGTGCCACTTTGCTGGCCAACTCTCCAGAACCGCAACGATTGCATCATCCATTGCCAAGTATGGAATATCATACCATTTTTTTCCTGGGGTCCTTCAGCATTCTGATGGCAACTCAGTGGAAATTCGCCTTGAACTCCACATATTCGGACAACTACTCAAAGACATTCATTGAGAGCTGCGGCTTGCGATTGATTACGGTGCGGATGCTTGATTCCATGAGGATCCAAAATAAATTACTGTCCTTGACACTTTGGGGGTCCTTTGTGGCCCAAAGTGAAGTGAACTTTGTTGCTTCTGGAAGCTCTGGTACAATTGGAGGAAACTAACTATCCTCTGGTAAATACCACGGAACCAGTACAATTGACAGAAACAACCATGCATAATGGAAGGTCTTTCTTTGATCTTGTGCTTCTCTGTAGTTCATGAGGAACTCACTCCAGAGGTAGCATGCCCAGTGAAATAGTATGCCCTCCGTGCATTGGGTCTGCATGACACTTCCTCATTATTTTCCCCGCCAGGATTTGGGTGGCTACTTTAACCGCAGGGTCAGTTATGCTAGAAATGGAGTAGTCATGCGGCTTCTTGGCAAGCTTGAACTTGTCCTTCATTCATTTAGCGAGGTTGTGCACACCCGTCTTGTTACCAAATCCCATGGTTAGATTCAAGCCTGGATGTGGGAGTAAAGTGATCCTGTGGATCAGCATGTCAGTGATCGGTATCAGTTCTCCTAACCATAGGCAACCATTGTGCACCAAGCATAACAGTTGTTTGATCACTACCAAAGTTATGGGTGCGTGGTTGTAATGCGACACCCATAGCAAGTTCAACAGTCCTACCTTGTCCACCTCTTTTATCAACTATCTTGGCTTTGATGTAGTCACACCAAAGTCTTTATAGAAGATGAAATGCATGAATGTACCAGTCACCAAGTGGCGAAAGTACTCTATATCTGCCAAATCCTAGTCCTCCAGCTTTAAATGGGGAACGCGCACTAGGCGTGGGCCTTAAAATGTGATCTTTTTTGGCAACAACAATGTGTGAAGTGTGATTTTTCTCTCATCGAAGTCCTTTGGGACCTTCACCTTGCCTTAGCGCAGATGGACATATTCTGGTAGCTTGGAGATAGGGTCTGCCCCCTCAACGTTAATGTCTTATGCTCCCATATTAACATCTTCCATGCCCATATTGGTTTATTCTATGTCATTGTCAGGTTCTAGGTCTACTACCTTGCCCTTCTCCTCTGCAGTGGAATTTTCTTTCTACAGGTGTTTTCTAGGCGACATGTGCACCAGCTATGTTGCTTTATTCTTATCCTTCTTTGGTTTTGGACCCTCTCTGGTCGGCATAGGCCTCAACTTGGGTGACCTCGGTGATTTTGGTACTTCTATAGGTACCTCTACACTTGCTACCTCTGGGGTAGCTCCCTCATCTACCATTGCTTCTCCAACACTTGCGGTCTCCATGGGTGCTGACATGATGCTAGTCAAGAGTTCCTGAGTTCCCTTGCGAAGCTTCTTAAATATTGAACTCGCCACCAAAGCCTCGAAATAGTTGAGGTTCATTCACAACTAATAACTTAAGACCTTAATTCTCAAAATGGCAAGTGTTTTCCATTGGACATCCATCTGTAATTTATAGAAAATTTTGAATTTGAATCCGACCATTCCCCCCCAAAATTTGTTCATAAATGCTTGATTGGTGGCAGATTTCCAAAAATCTTGCTCTTAAATTCTGACTTAAATGCCTCCCCTCCACTCCATTTAGTCATTTTCCCACTATCAAATCATGAACAGTGGCCATAATGGTCACTTTCTGGCTACCCTGCGTGGTTTCTCCTTCAATAACGTAGCTCCCCTCACGCTTTTGCTGACATTGTGACAACCCTCCATTCCGCGCAATTCCCCAATCGCACAGCGCCACAACCCGGGCAGTGTAGTTTATAGTCCCACGCCTCCTTTCAGCTGCCTGGAGTGATAAGACTGTGCTTCCACCATATATCCATCTGGCCAGATCCCCAGTGTATGGCTTCAATCAGCTACCATTCACCTTCCTTGGAAATGGCTTTCCATTTAAATTCACCAATTCAACTGCTCCACTATCAGTAATCTCCTTGATGACATAAGGCCCCAACCAATGCATGCGAAAATTTTCCTGGAAATTTATCAAACTTGTTGTCATATAATAACACTAAATCATTTACCTTGAATGTGTGCAGTTTGATGTGCCAATCATGCCATGCCTTTTCGCGCTCCTTTTGAACTTGCTAATGGAATCCAGCTAAGAACCTATCTTCTTTCGATTCTTTCAGCTGCGTGAGCCTTTCATCTAGGGCTCCGTGATCCACCATTCTTGTGAATGTCACTATGCACAGACTAGGTACAATGTATTCCATTGGCATCACAACTTCAATGCCATAAACTAGCCTAAAAGGTGTTTGTCGAGTCAGCTTCTTACAAGTTGTTCTGTAAGCCCATAACACCACGGGTACGTGCACATCCCAATCATTTCTTTGTGCATTTCAAACCTTTGTGAACATGCTCTCCAATATATTATTAAACGCTTCTACTGTCCCATTAGCCTGTGGGTGATATGGCATACTCTTCTGATGGTAAACATGAAATTCCTCTGTCAACGCGCTGATCATTTCATTAAGAAAATTCTTACCGTGATCGCTCATCAAAATTCTTGGACAACCAAACCTCATCAACACATACTCAAAGATGAATTTTGCTGTTGTTGCCCCTGTATAGTCCTTTACAGGCTACACCTCTGCCCATCTAGTTAAATAATTAGTTGTGGTGATGATGTATTGTGCACCTGTCTTCCTTCGTAGAGGTTGAATTGGTCCCACAAATTCAATCGCCCACTTCTTGAATGGATGTAACGACATATAAGATTTAGATGTAGCTCATCCCTCTGCGATGGCTTGCTAGTCCTTTAGCATGCATCTCATGCCTTATAATATGCTTTTGAATTCTTATGCAGTGTTGGCCACCACAACCCAATGCGTAGAATCTTCTGCGTTATTGTTTTTCTCTCATAATGTCCTCCTTTGGCTCCTCCATGAGCCTCAATGAGGATGCTATTTCATTCAAATTTTGGCACATAATGTCACAGTATCTCATCTGATCCCATTTTATACAAGTGCCCTCCAATGACAGAAAAGTATGCCGCGTGCACCACCAATTCCTTCTTTTGTTGGCTAGTGTATCCTACTGGATCCATTCTCATTGTCAAGAAGTGTATAATATCTTCAAAGTGATTGTTCGTGATGCGCACTGCAAAGTGTTGCGTGTCAAGTAGTCCTTCCTCCAAATTAATAGGCTCCTATCTTGTTTCAATGCATGATAGCTGATCCAGTCCAACATTCGATTGTCCTAGTTTCATAATAACTTCAAAATCATATTCCTGAAATAGCACGAACCATCTGCATATTCCTACCCCCCCAACACAAGCTTGTTCACCAAGTACTTCAATGCAGAATGGTCTATATATGTCTTAAAGTGTTCGCCTAGAATGTAGTGCCTGAATGTCTGGAGTGCGTATACCATAGCTAGACCTTCACACTCTTTCATTGAATAATTCTTCTCAGCTTTAGATAGCTTCCTACTTGCGAACGCTATAGGATGATCCAATTATTCCTCACCGAGTTGTGTCATTAGTACTCCCAGCGCAATACATGACACGTTCACATGCACATGAAATTCCTTCTTCCAATCTAGGAAGACTAGGATCAATGCGGTGACCATATTTTCCTTCAACACATCTAAGATTTGCTAAAATTCTTCATTCCAACAGAGCGTGGCATCCTTCTTTAACAACTTCTCCATCAGTGTGGTAATCTGGGTATAGCTTTTGATGAACTTTCTATAGTACCTTGTCTACCCCAACGTTGCATGCAACTGTTTCACACTTCTTGGTGCCTCCAAATTGATTATAACCATGATATTCACAGGGTCTACCATCAAGCCTTGTCTGCATACCACGTGACCCAGCAAGATCCCAAAAGGGACACAGAACAAACATTTATTTAGATTGAGTGTGATCTGGTACCTCCAACATGTAAAGAACATCAAGTGTAGACTTGCTACTTAGTGCTTTACCAGTCCAAACACTATCCAATCGTCAAAGTATAACTCTAGAAATTTGTGAATGAAATATTTGGATGCTACGATGACTATGCACGAGAAGATATCCAGCGCGTTCTTCAGCCTAAAAGGCATCACATTAGACTGGAAGCATCCCCATTCGGTCGTGAACGTTGTCTTACTTCTATCCTCCAGTGCGATCTTGCTCTGATGGTACCCTGAGAATCCATTCATGAATGAATATGCCTCATGTCCTCCTACATTATCCAGCACCTCGTCAGTGAATAGAGTTGGAAAGGGATCATGTACATAAGCATCATTCAATTCCTGAGGTCTATGTACATCCTTATTTCATCCTTATGTTTCTTATCTTGAACTACCATTAGGCTTACCCAATCAGAATCTTCTACTAGTTCAATGATGCCCACCGCAAGGATTTTATCCAACTCTAAGTGGACCCTTCCTTTATACTTTGGATTGAGGCGGTAAGGCCTTTGCTTGATCAAATTATCTTCTAGTTTTAGTGTAATTTTCATCACCCCCAGGTCTCTTATTACCCCCTTTAGGTCTGAGAACTTCGTAGGGAAAAAGTCCTGGTATTCACGGAGCAATTCAACGACCTTATCTATTATTGCATCATCCCAGTAGTCCCCAATCTTTGCAAACTACAGCTCTGCCTCTATCCCAATGTTCACTTGTTTTTTTTTTAGTGGCGTGGTGATATCTGGATTTTCAATATGTGGTCCTTCAACTTCGTAGTGACCTTCAGTCTCTGGAATATTAATATTCATTGGGTGTTCGTCTTCTTCTTCTGCTGTCACATTGTAGCACTCTAGCACATGGCTCAGCTGGGTAGTCCAATCAGGTTGAGTCAATTCTATGGGATCCTATGGTATCCTGCAGATCGCTGTCTTAACCTCTTGCAAATGCTTCATTAATACATTCAAATTCATCCTCAAAGCTAAACGTCAACAAGAATCCCTGTCACAAAACATCCCATTCTTCAGTGCCATGGCAGAGCTCTATCTAAAAGTACCATTTCATCGGTATAACATCCAAGGTATGACAAAATAGATGTACCCACTCTAGCTGAGGTTCCACTCCATACACTTAAGTCCATTTGGCTAGGTGGTCGCGTGGGTCATTCCTCCCATTATATATTTCTATTAGCTACACTTGTGGGTGACCAAACCGCATGCTCATCATATTTCTGTACACACACCAATCATCAAAATTGTCCTTGTGCGTGCCCCACCATCTCATAGCCGTAGCGGGCAATGCCTAATCCAAGGAGCGATGCTTCTGTGGCACTTATCTCTTGAATGCATCCAAAAAGTTATCAACATTAGTTAAACCATCATAGTAAGGAAAATTTCTTACCTGTGATGATACATAATGCAACAACTTGGTCATCATATTACAACGTAGCATAGATACTTCATGCAGTTGATTCTATTAGTGCTCCAACTCTTTTTTTTAAATATGATGTGTAGGAACTTTCGCAGTCCCATGCAATACACCCATCTACGGTCGGATTCACCCAATCCTGATATCGCACCATTATCTTGTAAATCTGGTCCAAATCGTCATCACTTTCATAACCGCAGACCGGTTCAGTATAGTGCAGTCCTTATGTAGGGTCTAGGGGCACCACTACACGTAGCGATTTCTTCTCAAATATCATCTTCCACTTCTTTAAATTGATTACTCCATTCATGTCAGTTGCCCAATTGATCCCAAGGAGTTTGGGGTAGGGATTGCTGTCATCCACAATCTCTATTACTTCAAAATTAGCTAATGCGCTCGCGCCCTCAATATCAACTGTTACTCCCTACAATATTCCAATGGGGATGATTTTATGTTGATTTTCCATTCTTAACTAAATCAGAGACCACTGTAGTGCAGGTCTCCCCATCCTCTTCCATGTCTGTTTCGGAAAAACATTCGCGTCCTACCCCAGATCTAGAATAACTTGATCCATCTCATATTCTCCTATCTACGTAGTGAGCCTCATCTCAAATCCCATTCTCACCTTATGCCTACCAATCTTCCTGACTATGCGTGGTCCGTTAGTAGCGTTTTCCTTCCCAGTGCACCTATTGATTAGTTCCTGCAGTCCCTTCACAGCCTTACTATCGCGCAACAACTTCATACAGGTCTCTAAGAAAGTAGTAATTATGGAAGGGTCCATTTCTTAAGCTGGCTCTCCTGACTTCCTAAGGTAGAGGCCTCAGCGAAGCTTTTCTTCACTTCCATAAAAATTTCTTTAGCACGTTCTAGATCAAACCTGATCTCTTTTTTGGCACTTTGTGGACCCACTTACCTTCTTCAGGCTACATACCCTTATCTTCACTAGTCGTCATTCCACTCCACGACATAATATTTACCTTAGGGTCTTCCTCATCAGGCTCAACCCTCATCATCTGCACGTTTTGAGTCAGCTGTTGAGGCTGCATCCCCTTTTTACGTATATTAGATAGCAATGTCGAGCAATCTTCCGTTGTGTGGTCAAACTGAGAATAATAGCGGCATTATAGACCTGTCAGGTTTGGGCAGTCTCGCGCGTAGTGTTCCCATCCTCCACAGTTGTAACAAATGACCTATCCATGACCATTACCAGGTCCTCCTCCACCTCAGCCTCATCTGCGCCCCTGTTACTTGCCTCATGCTCCTCGAGTGCCTTAGTGTGGATGTCGGGTTTATGCCTGCACCCTATATGTAGATGTTCTATCCATCATTTATTCATAACTACGATAATTTCACTCACCATGACCCACCGATTGACAGAAGTTGCAGAAGAGCTGTTGCGGTGTCTGTATGAATTTCTGCAACAAATGGCAATTGTCTGTTGATGTTTTCCAGCTACTTGATAGATAGTGCACCCTAGCGTGGGCCCTATAATTGGCCCTGTTGGAGCTTCCAGCCTCAGAGGCATTGGTCCCCTTTCTGCAACATAATTTGCAAAGACTGGACAATGATCTTTGTCATGCCCCTAGCCTTTGCACTTCAAGCACTAAACTTCTTCACACACCATGGGCCGAGCTGTTCTATCTTTCTTCAGACTCTGCATTTCTAGGTAAAGGTTCTGCAACTATGCATGAATCTGTTGAACCCTAAAATTAACATCTTGCATCAAGGTCTCATGTAATCTCATTGCAATTTCCAGGGCTTCCACTTGGGTCCCAATCTTTTGTTGTGATAGCACAACCCTTAGGTGAGATGGGAAGGAAGCCACAAACCATTCAGGGTGTTTCCCATCGGTAAAATTCATGTTATCTTCGCAGATTGTACACTTCAATCTCTAATCTAGATCCTACGGTGTCTCACTAGGCTTCATCACGATCTCTTTGAATCCCACAATTGATAGCTCTTCAAACTTAGGTCTATTGAATTCCTTATTCAGCGTAGTCTAGATATTTTCCAACACAGACGTCGCATTATTAGTGTAGTACTTAATGTACCACGTTAGCGTGTGATCTTGCAAAGCACTAACCAACATTGCTTTCTTCATTTGATCATCTGTGATACCCTGAGCTTCCCATACAACCTTTGTGACAAACCAAAACTAGTCCAGATCCTCATTTCCCAAGCCCTTAAACACAGGTAGCTTTACTGAGTTCCCCATATTGAATAGTGGCAGAGGTGGCGATGGTGTAGTCGAAGGTGTATGTAGTGTAGGTGAAGATGGAGGCAGTGTGGGTGGATGGGGTATTCATGGGAACGATTGCTTTATCAACTGAACAACACTCTACGGAGAGGCTTGTGTTGCTTCCTCGTAGTCGCTCAGAGGAGGTTCAATCAATGGGCTACATTCAGGGCCTGTTTTCCCTTTGTTCTTGAATGTCCTTCCACTTCGCATAGCCCCAAACATCAAGGTAGCTGCATAACCCACTTTTCACACAAGAGCATCTTAATCCACATATTTACGGATTTTAAATACTTATCTCGTGGCCCTTTGAAGAAGTGGTGCCCTGCTTCGCTATAACTGACTGAGGTATCTGTAGGTTTTAACCCCATACAGAAATTGCCTGCATACGAATTCTAGAACACATAAAATAAACAATCCGAGAGCATAACACATAAAACACATATACACCCCTAGATCCCAAAATCATGACTACTAGCTTGATTTTTCATTTTGTTCCTTTTAATGTTACAATACATATTTGTACATGCCAAAGCATCCAATACCATGGACCGAAAACTATCGCGTCTAAAACCATGGACCGAAAAACCATCACATCCAAAACCATGTGTGAAAATCATGCACACAACCATAGGTAGGTCTGCCCAACCTAACATAGGGTCCAAAACCAAATTTTTCTGGGGCGCTACCCTGGACCCCATAGAGTGGGGTTACCTGCACCCCTCAAACCCCCTATGACTTCCCCCACTACACAATCAACGCAACGAAGGGGGGGCTCCACCCCCCTTCTAACCACCCCAGTTAACTACGTGGGCTAGTCATGGAAATAATATAGCACAACCTAAAATTATCTCACTTTTTGTTTTCTTTACATTGGGGGCCACAAGAGAGCTTAGGAATTTATCTAGCCATGTAATGCCCATTGTTTCTCTACACCAAGAGAACTTCTCAGAGCTCACATATTTTGTCAGTACATCTACAATATTCTTCAAAGTGTCCACCTTTACAAGAAACACCTTTTTGTCTCCTATCATATCCCTCACAAAGTGATACTGAACGTCAATGTGCTTTGTCTTTGAATGATATGTAGGGTTCTTTGCCCAGAAAATTTCACTTTGGCTGTCACAGTCTATCCTTATAGCTCCCTCTACTAACCCCATACTTGAACACCATCTTTGCAACTAAACTGCTTCCTTACCTGCATGAGTGGCTGCCATGTATTCTACCTGTGTAGTTGATAGTGCCACTGCAGATTATTTCTTACTCATCCAACTGACTGCACCTCGAAATAGGTTAAACACATACCCACTTGTAGATCTTCTCTGACCCAGATCTCCAGCCCAGTCTACATAAACAAAGCCATGAATATCCAACACTCTATCCAATCTTGGTCTTCCTTGGTAGCACAAACCATAATCACTAGTGCCATGCAAATACCTGAAAACCCGCTTCACTGCTGTCCAGTGCTCCTTCCCTGGTTTTGACATAAACTTGCTCAATACTCCCACTGCATGTGCAATGTCTGGTCTAACAGACCATCGCATACATCAAGTTACCGATTGCACTTGCATGTGGAACACAAGACATGTCCTCTTCCTCTTCTTGTGTCTTGGGACACTGTTCAATTCATAACTTTACACTTATAGGAATAGGAACTTTCATCGGTTTACTATCCTGCATATTAAACCTATGCAATATTGTCTTGACATACTTCCTTTGGTTTAACCAGAGATTCCTCTTTGTCTGATTTCTTTTAATTTCCATGCCCAAAATATAGTTTGCAGCACCAAGATCTTTCATGTCGAATTTGGAGGACAAATGGGTCTTCAAATCCTGGATAGTTTCTTTGTCGTTTCCAACCAGCAACATATCATCCACATACAAGACCAGATAAATAAAATGGTCACCAATTAATTTAAAATACACATAGTGATCTGCTTTGCTTCTAGTGAAGCCAAGTCCCCGTATAAATGTATCAAATTTCTGATATCACATCCTTGGTGATTGTTTTAACCTATACAGAGACTTCTTTAACTTGCATTCTAGTTCTTTCTTACCCTTCACTGCAAAGCCTTCAAGTTGCTTCATGTAGATCTCTTCTTCCAGATCCCCGTGAAGAAATGTTGTCTTCACATCCATCTATTCTACCTCAAAATCAAAAGTAGCAGCAACAGATAAAAGTAATCTAATAGAAGTTACCTTAGCAACAGGAGAAAATATATCACCAAAATCAATTCTTGGCACCCGGAATGACCTTTTGCTACCAACCGAGCTTTGTATTTCTCCACCTTTCCTTCTATATTTGTCTTCTTCTTGAACACCCATTTTCTGCCAATGGGTTTCCTTCTAGGTGGCAACACCACCAGATCCCAAGCCTCATTTTTGTGCAAAGATGCCATTTCATCAACCATGGCCTCTTTCTAGAGTTTTCCATCCTCTAAATCTACTGCTTCCTTCACAGTTATGGGATCATCATTAGTAATAGATAAAGAAAATTTTGAACAGAAAGTAGATGGACTATACCTTTCTGGTTGCCTTCTTTCTCGAACTAATCTTCTCACACCTGGCATTTGTGGCTCTTCATCTTCTGATTCCTCCTCTGTTGTAGAGTCTGATTCTTCCTCCTTTAGTTCAAACTCTATCTTCTCAGGTTCCCTTTGTTGGACTTCATGTTTAATAACATCTTTCACCTCTCTGAACACCACATCTCGGCTGTACACAACCTTCCTTGTTACTGGGTTCCAAAGCTTATAGCCCTTT
>APFE030521795.1:214785-266984 GCA_000404065.3 Pinus taeda | reverse complement strand
ATCAATGTCTTGTTCATTCTTTCTGCAACTCCATTTTGCTGAGGTGTATATGGAGTAGTCTTCTGCCGTGCTATACCACACTTCTTATAGAATTCTTCAAATTCCTTACTAAAAAAATCTCCACCGTTATCTATCCTCAACACCTTTATCTTCTTTTCTATCTGGTTTTCCACCAAAGCCTTAAATTCTTTAAACCTGTTAAAGACTTCAGATTTATTCTTAAGGAAATATATCTAGGTATTCCTTGAGAAGTCATCTATAAATGATACATAGTACACATAATTACCCAGTGATGGAACCTTCACAGGTACAAACACATCACTGTGCACAAGCTCTAATATTTGTTTCGCCCTCTTACTACCAGAGGGGAAACTCACCCAATTTTGCTTCCCATATACACAATTTTCATAGAAATAAAAATTCAGAGAGTTATTACTGATACCTTCTGCCATACCTTTACCATGAAGTATTCAAAGGCCCTTCTCTCTAATATGTCCAAGACTTTGATGCCACAACATGGTATTCTCTCTAGAGACTAATAGATTTTCTGCTCCACTTTCAAGAACAACAGAAATGTTGCATCCATCAACAACCATGCTACCTTGCAGCTTGTACATAGTTCCAATCCAAACTCCTTGCATCAATACCAGTGCTCCCCAAACCATCTTGCAGGTATCCTTCTTGAACACTGTTTTTACACCTGCATCATCCAATTTTGTTACAAAAATCAGATTTCTGGCCAATGCAGGGATATGCAGAACATACGGAAGTGTTCTAACCCTTCAACCTTGCAACTTCAACTTTACTTTTCCGCGACCAACAATTCTAGCCTTCCTATCATACCCTAAGAAGACATCACCACCATCGTATTTCTCATACTCACAGAACCACTCTATATGGGGAGTGAAGTGAAAGGATGCACCTGAATCAATCAACCATGCCTCATGATCTACATCTGTACTTGAAGAAGCCAAGTACACATCCCCACCTTCATCTGAGGTGGTTTTCGCCTCTGCAGAAGGAGCATCAACAGATCCCTTTCCTTTATCTGGAGATTTAGATTTACAATCCCTTTTGTAGTGCCCTTCCTTTCTGCATTTCTAGCACACCACCTTTACAGGTTTTCCTGGAGATTTAGATCTCCCTCTAGATTTAGATCTCCCACTCTATGACTTTTTTTTTTCCTGTTCTGGGACCATCCTCGTATAGACAAGGCATCACCATTCTAGCTCTCCATATTTTTCCATCTCATCTCCTCTATCAGCAAGGATGAGACTATTTCATCAAACTGCAAGGCAGTTGCATTGCTACCTATTGCAATAACCAGACTATCCCAGGAATCTAGTAGAGAACACAACAAACTGATACACTTATCTTCATCTGAATTTTAATATCAACAGATGCTAACTGACTTACCATAGTATTAAACACATTCAGATGCTCTGTCATCAAGTCTCCATCTTTCATGCTCAGGTTATACAACTTTTTCCGTAGGAACAGTTTATTCACCAGAGACTTAGATTGGTACAAAGTCCCTAACTTGTCCCACACAGCCTTCGCCATAGCTTCCCTAGATATAGTCAACAATACTGAATTTGAGACACAAAATCATATTGTGCTCTTTGCCTTACGATCCAAATTCTTCCATTCTTCATCATACACTCCCATTGGTTTAGTACCCGGATCTACCACGATCCACTAATCTTTATCCACGAACAAATCCTCCATCTTGAGTTTCCACAACTCAAAACTCTGACCATTAAATTTCTCGATCTCTATCTTTCAATTTCTCACCATATTCTTTCACCCCCAGAATCAATCTTGTAGATCTCCCACTGAACAGGGTCTACCACAGGCCCAAACAAAACTCCTCAGCAACAAAGGCATCCCCTTGAAGCCAAAACAACTCTGGTACCAAATGTAGGTTTTAACCCCGTACAGAAATTACTTGCATACGAATTCAATAACACATAAAATAAACAATGTAAGAGCATAACACATAAAACACATATACATAGATATTTTCCCCTGGATCCCAAAACCGAGACTACCAGCTTGATTTTTCATTTTGTTCCTTTCAATGTTACAACACATATTTATACATGCTGAAGCATCCAATACCATGGACCGAAAACCATCGCGTACAAAACCATGGACCGAAAAACCATCACATCCAAAACCATGTGAGAAAATCATGCACACAACCATAGGTAGGTCCATCCAACCTAACATAGGGTCCAAAACCAAAATTTTCTGGGGCGCTACCCTAGACCCCATAGAGTGGGGTTACCTGCACCCCTCAAACCCCCTGTGACTACCCCCACTATGCAATCAGCGCAATGAAGGTGGGGATCCGCCCCCCTTCTAACCCCCTTGATTAACTGCGTGGGCTAGTCATGGAAAGAATATAACACAACCCAACAGTATCGACCGTGAACTCTGTCATGAATTATCCTATGATATGATCGAGCCAATGATTGACAACGCGTGCAATCTTATCTTCAAAGGCTTCTAATATCCACACTAACTCCGAGGTCCAAACTATTGGACCATCAAGCCTCCACCTTCCTTAGCTATCTGCCAATTTTGTGATCCACTCATACAACTTGATTGGGAAGGAACATAAGAAGATCTCGTGTATATATGTGTATAGGAAACTGTCCAACCACTATTCTTTCATCAATCAAGGATTTTTGTTCTCTTATGCCACGAATTCATGTAATTTTCTATCCAACTAGTCTTCGGTATTCTTCTTAGTTGGATTCAGTGATGTGACATCACACATCTCGTTATGCAGATCCTGGTCCCAGAAAAAACCATTTGTTGGCTTGATGGACCCTGACCCAAGTTCAATGTTAATTAACCAAGAAAATCCTTACACTATTGACCCTTTTGGCATCAATCCATGGATCACAGACTGAAGTCTCACCTGAAGCAGTATGGGGGGATGTAGGAACCAAGTTTCCACACCCTAATATAGTTTTGATGTCGTTTTATACCCTAACCCTTCCTTTGCACAGACTGATAAGCCTTTTAAGGCTTATCTATATACTTCTCTTATAGGACTTTGAGACCTTCGTTAAGGTCTATGATTTTCCTTCATGTATCCTAAATAGGAAAGTCATACACTTATGCGCCTTTGTAATTACCCTTACTTCTGTGTCTACCTAGATTAGCTTAAGTATTGGATAACTTCAACATGCATTATGATTATCTTCACATTAATAAACATTCTTTCTTGCATTCATATGACAAAGTAAAACACATAGAATCATGCATCAATACAACATTAAATCAAAAACCCAGTATTCAACATAACATAACTACATACATTCATAACAGAGTAAAATAGCTCATACACAGTATCTCCAGAATAATTCTTTTTATTGATGTTCCGATCTTCAGTACAAACTCTAACTTCCTTGCAGACACAGTTGCAGGGGTCCACACACTCAGTTGTGGACTTCTACCCTAGGCCTCTACGCACGCAGCTTTAGAGCCTCTTCCTACACTAGGGCACTTCACTCTCATCCATCAAAGACCCATTACATCCATTAATTGCCCAAAAACTTCCTAAGAACTGCTTAGAATATTCTAATACTCTCCCTTTTTATACATTCCCTTGGTTCGTGGACGAAGGGTGGATCTCATAAAACTGACACAAGTTACCTAATCTAAGGGTGGATACCCTTTTTGACTCTTTACATCTTCGCACTTCGTGACCACAAAATGCGAAGACTTTACATTCTTTATACAAAACTTGGGCACATTCTTTATACAAAACTTGGGCCTTTAGCCCCAAAACTTGGGACTTCAGCCTCAAAACTTGGGATTTTAACCCCAAATTTGACCCTAGGGCACTTGTTCCCAATAGATCAACAATAGGTACCCATTGCCGAGGATTAATGACTTGTTTGATCAATTAAAGGGGGAAACAATGTTATCTAAGATCGACTTGAGATTGAGATACCATCAGGTACGCATCAAGGAAGAGGATATCTTCAAGATTGCATTCAGGACAAGGTATGGGCATTTTGAGTTTGTTTTAGTTCCATTTGGTTTTACTAATGCTCTAGCTACATTTTTTTTATGAACAGTGTGTTGCGTCCTTATCTCGACAAGTTTGTTATTGTATTTATTGATGACATATTGATATGTTCTAAAAATGAGGAAGAGCATGTCGAGCATTTAGCAACATTGTTGAGATTTCTAAGAGAACATCAGTTTTATGCTAAGCTTAGCAAGTGTAGCTTCTTTTAGGCATAGGTGCATTACTTGGGACATGCCGTTTCCAAGGAAGGCATATGAGTAGAACTAAAAAAGATAAGGGCCATCATGGAGTGGGCATCTCCAAAGAATGTGAATGAGGTGAAATCATTCATGGGATTGGCAGGTTACTACATGAGGTTCACCAGGAACTTCTCATGCATCACATATCCTATCACATCATTGTAGAGGAAAGGTAAGAAGTTAGAATGGAAAAAAGAATGTGCAGCTAGTTTTGAGGAGCTCAAACAGTTGTTGACACATGCACCAGTACCAAATATTACAAATCTAGACAAGGAGTTTGTAGTGTGTACAGATGCTTGCAAGAGAGGACTTGGTGGAGTTCTCATGAAAGAAGGACATGTAGCATGCTATGATTCATGGAAATTGAATGAGCATGAGTAGAACTATCAAACACATGATCTTAAGTGAGTAGCGATCATACATGCATTGAAGATGTAGAGGCACTATCTTCTTGGGAGGAGGTTTGTATTGATGAGCGATCATAGTGGGTTGAGGTATTTGTTTGACTAGATGAATCTAAACACCAAGAAATCTAGATGGGTGGCCACCTTTAGTGATTTTGACTTCAAGATTGGATACATCAAAGGAAAGGAGAACTAGGTTGCGGATGCTCCTAGTAGGATGGTACAGTTAAATCATATAGCAGCTATGAGCTCTTATGGGACATAGTTACAGGATAGGATTTTACAGGTTGGACAATGGGATGACAAGTATATGGAGATCATGCACAGGTTACAACAGGGTACAATTATAGGTACAGGTACATGTATAGGTGATCAAGATGTAGACTATCATTTCACGGTAGATGGTTTGGTGAGATTCAGGGATAGGATCTATGTTCCAAATTACAGTGAGCTCGAGAAACTAATCTTGAGGGAGTTTCATGTGAAGCCATACTCGGGTCACCTAGGATATCAGAAGCTGTTGATGGTGTGAAGAATTTCTACTATTGTTTGAATCTAAAGAAGGACGTGGCAGAGTTCGTGGCTAGATGTTTAGATTGTTAGTAGGTAAAGGTAGAATGTAAGCATGCATGTGGTCTACTATACCCTATTGTGATTCTGCAGTGGAAATGGGAGGTCATTTCTATGGATTTCATTACAGGTCTTCCGAGGAAATTGAGACAACATGATTCTATTATGGTCATGGTTGACATGTTGAGAAAGGTAGCTCACGTCATTCCAGTGAAGACTACATATTCAGCAAATGAGGTGGCATAGGTTTTCATTAGAGAGATAGTGAGACTACATGGAGTTTTGAAGAAGATTAAGTTAGACATGGATGTAAAGTTCACTTCCAAGTCTTGTAAGGAGCTATTCACAGGTTTGGGTATAGAGTTGGCCTTCAGTATAGCTTATCATATGCAAATAGATGGAAAAATAGAGAGGGTCAATAGGATATTGGAGAATATGATGAGGATATACATGATGCACCAATAGAGGAGATGGGAGGAGTATCTTCCATTGGTTGAGTTCACATAAAACAATGGTTACCAAGAGTCATTAAGGATGAGCCCTTTCGAGGCATTGTATGGGTGAAGTTGTAATACTCCCATTAGCTGGAGTGATCTAGTGAACAAGGTACTTATTGGACTGAATATATTGGTAGACATGGAACAGGAAATGCAGGTTATAAAGAAGAATATAAAGGAAGTAGAGGATATACATAAGATTTATGCATGCCAACATAGGGTATTCAAGGAGTTTTAGGTTAGGGAGCATGTGTATTTGTGCATCAAGCACAAGAAGAGCTATTGAGGATTAGATCATGTGCCAAGTTAGAACCATGGTATTGCATTCCTTTTGAGATCTTTGAGAGGATTTGACTAGTGGCATATTGACATGCACTACCTCCAATAGTGAAAGTCCATGATGTTTTCCATATTTCATTGGTTAAGAGTTATATAAAGGATGTTTATCATGTTATTGATTGGTTTGTATTGCAGGTGGAGTAAGAAGGAGAGTTCCATCCAGAGCCTTAGTGCATATTTCAATGGAAGCATCTCATGCTTAGAAATATAACCATAGAGAAATTTAAAGTGCAATGGAAGCACTTTGGGCTCGAAGAAGATACATGGGAAATGGTGGATCAGATGTGGGCCATGTATCCTTCATTGTTTGTTGGTTGAGGCAAAGAAATAATGGTTTGATGTTCGGTATATGTTTGGCATACGTTTTGCTAATGTTTTGGTATATGTATATATGTATGTGGATGTAAATACCACCATGAGCTAAGTTATAAAGCTCCAATATACAATATGGTTGTTATCTTGTCATGTTGTCATGATTTTTTTCTTTTGAGTAGGTCTTTCAATGTAAATACTGCAACAGCTAAGTTATAAAGCTCCATGGGCAGTATGTTTGCTTTCAATAGTTTTTCTAAGGTCTTGGTGTGGTTTAACATCAAGGACGGTGTTCCTTAAGGGGGATGGTTGAGTAACGACACTGGTGAAAACTTCATGTAATAAAAGTTAATAAAGGAAAAATAAGACCACAGTTAAGGGACATGTATTCCAAGTTGAACGTTAGGAAAACATATCCTAATGAGCATCACTGGATGTGTGTATGGCTTAGGAAAATAACAAAGGCTAAGGAAAAGGCATTAAAAGGAAAAAAGGCATTTTTGGCACATTCAATTATAATGAAAATAAAGGTGTTTAGGAGAAAAGTAAGGTGAAAAGTCACAAGTGGCTTGTGAGGAGGAAAATGAAGGAAAATAATGGAAAATGAAGAAAATAGAGGCCTCATTAGTAAAATGGCTTCTCAAGATTAGTTGGTAAACTTTTTCCAATTCAGTTTTGGACCTCTCTCATTATTATCTCTCTCTCTCACTCTTGGTCACTTAGAGTTTTCTTGGAGCACTCTAGCTTTGGATTAATGAAGGAAAAACAAGCAAAGGGAAAGGAAGGAAAGAAAATATCAAGCAAGGAAGAGCAAGATCAAATAACTTTAGCAGGAATACTTGTAGATAACGTATTACATGTGTGACTTCCTAGCTGCTTTTGATGTGCATGGATTTGCATGTTGGTGTATGGTTCTATTGTTGTTGGTGCCATGGTTTTGTTGGGTTATGATAATGGTTTTCATCCTAGCCTTTCCTTTTTTGGATGCCATGGTGTGCTGGGATGTTTATCTTAGTTTTGAGCTTTGGAATTGCTATATGGATTTCAAAATCCAGGGCGGAGGTGGTCTCAAGGTTCATCCCAAAGGCCTATGAATCCCTTGACTGATTTTGGCAAGATACATAGTAAATCCTAAGGGACGAGTATCAGTTTAGGGCCTGGTGATCTAGGTTTGGATTGCTTTAAATCCGGGGAGACTGGTCTCAATTTAGGGCATTGTGATCCAGGATTAGATTGCGGTAAAGACTGAGAGACAAGGAGAAGGAAAATTCCTCAAGGATAGTGATGGATTCTGGATGGAATTCCAAGCTGTGTTCAATTTTGTGATCAAAGAATCAGTTTTAGTGTGATCATGGTTTTGTGAGGGTGGAGGTGGTTTAATCTATGGATTCCCTTGGTTGTTTTTAGATTGTTTTATCCATGAGATCCCACATTCATGCTTGGAATATGGCATGGGGGTGACTAGATGAAAGAAAGATTTGGTTTAGTCATGTCTACGGTCGAGTGGTACATGGAAGTCCCTAACCTAGTCAGATTTGCCTATGATTAATTAAAGCTAAGTTCTATTTAGTTTGTACTTGTTTATATGTGGATTTAATTGTTGTTATATCTTTGTTACGTCAATGGTTTTATGCTAGTTATAAGCATGGTTAATTGACTGGTTCATGTCATAGTTATTTCATGTATTTACTTGTAATTGTTTAAATGATGGATGCAGGAACTAATTGATGCCATAACAATTCAAGGGAGAAGGTGGTGATTGTTCTTGTCCTATTTCAAAATAGTTTTTTAGTCATTCATGCTCTGTCTTGTATCATAGACCTGTAGGTTGCATTGATGCCAAGTGTTTGACAAAATGTCAGTCCCGGTTGGGGATGGTCAGTCCTATTCCTAAAGTTTATCTTTGGTTTATTAGTATTGCCATCATGTGTTTGATGGATTTTGAAAGTTACATCAAGTTCTGGCCAGTGGCTAGAATTTTGGGCTAGAAAAGTGCCTTCAATTCCACAGACGCTGGCATAGGTCTGCTGGGAAAAGTCCCTAGACGTAGGCATGTAGGCTTGTGAGAGCATCCAGAGGTCCCTGGATGTTGGCATGCCCATAGAATGAGAGCATCCAGAGGTCAAGAGGTCTAAAAGGTTAGTGGGACCCAGGGGAAGGATGCCTGAGTGACTTAGATGTCTCCTAGGGGCGTTGTTGCTGATGTAGAAGGTATGGTTGATCTGTTTCCATCGATTACATTTCCTTAAGGTCACCAAGGAGGTTAAATCACATAATTGTAGCCTCTCATCGCATGTTTACCGTCGTTGGCCGGTTACTTGGGTAGATATGGGAGGAGAGTGGTTACATGTTGATTCACACCTAATTTCCATGAGGCCAAATAACCACCTGGTTTCCAAAATTTTGGACCAAATGGAATTAATTATTTGGGACAAAAAATTATTAGGATGTTTCTTATTCATTATGGGAGGAGAGATGAAATAAGAAGGCCATTGATAAATAAATCTCTAATTTTCCTTTTATAACTCTTATTTGCTAATTTGTTAGGCCCTTTATTAAGTCCACGAAGAATATGGAAGAAGGCTATCGATGATATAACTTTGATCATTCCCAAGGTGCTTTTCATTATTTTTTCTAATGGTTTCTAATTTTGCATTGTTCCTTTGAATAAGTGTTGAATAATGAGGAGGGAGTCGCCCAAAATGGTTGGCTCTTGCACTTGTGGTTCTTTCGCTGCTAAGAGACCTTGATAGAGGCATAGAATATCTTAATGATTGTTTGTTATTGTACCTACTAGTGAGCTAGAGATATATATGAGTGGGTTTCCAAATGATTTTTTCAGCATAGATTCATTGTGTGTCCAATTTGAACTTTGATGAAAAGAGACTCATTGTTTTATTGTTTTGAGGGTTTGGGCCATAATTTGAAAATAGATGAAATGAGGTCCATGAGGTTTTGAAGGTTGGGTCCTTCAGTATTTAATGTAGAGGCTTACAAGTGTGTTGTGGATTTCCAAGGTAGTAGTGTATTCCTTCCAATAGAGGCTAGAGAACTTGCTCAAGGCGTAGAGGCTTCCTTCCAGTGGTGGTTGGAAAACTAGTGAGGGTGGTGGCCCTCAACAGGTGGTCACCTACATGGTTTATGGAAATGGTGGCTCACATTACTTTGCAAGTAGAAGATTACACACTGGTGGTGGTTAGTGAATTAGATGTAAAAGAATTTAATGATAATAGAAGAGATGAAGACAAAGAATATATGTCGATGGTGTTTTTTAACCTTGTGGTTTTTGGTAGTTTCTGTCAGTCCTACTAGTCACGAGTGGTCAAATGTACTCTTTCAAAGTTGTTGATAGGGTTATTAGGTCAAATTATTATATTTTCAAATAAAATTTGATCATTGGTCAGTTCTAGTTCTTTACTACTCTCCATTCTCAAGGTCAATCAATGCCATCTTGGTCTTGTCATCACTACTTGTCAATAAAGAGTGCCTTGGTCATATCATCAATGAGTCATATAGGGGTCATGTCATCACCTTATGTCAACATCATGTGAGTAGTAATAGGGAAAAATGATGCCCAAGGAAATTTAGCTTGTTTCAACATCCCCATTCATATTTCATATAACTCCCTCAACCTTCCCTCATAAATCCCCTCATTCCATACAAAACCCCTTTTTCTTGAGAAAATTCTTAAATCCTAAGTCAAAACCCATTTTTCCCTTGGAAACACTCATATTCATATTAATTCCCATACTCTATCCTTATCCTAAAGTCCCTCTGTATATTCCTTTAACCACATTTCCATTGTTATACATCGAAACTATATTGAAATCCCTTTTAAAATTCAAAATCTCTAGCCAAAATGTCCATTTGATATATAAACTCTAGCCATTTTCCCATATCATTTAACATGCCTGCATACCTTTTATAATACATTAGGTTGTAATGTATTACAACATAATACATTACCCCTGAGGCACACATTGGGCCCGTAGGCCACATATTACCATATCACATCATCTTGCATCCCACAATCAGCCTATCCCACCTCCCACAATCAGTCTCACTCACCTATAACGTAAAGTAGCTACCCGCATGCTGATTGTGATAACCCCTTCTAGAAGCGAAATTGCATAACACGTAATCTAATAAGATGTCCGGTCTGCCCAGTTCAATACCCTGTGTAATACATAGCCCCATTCTTGCTGTCGATTGTGATTAAACCCATAACCGATAAGTCTCGTAGCTATTAAGTCCCGACCCCGGTAATAAATTCCGCCCCTTGCGATAGGTCCCAGCCCTTGCGATAGGTCCTGACTCCTAATTTTGATAAGGATCAAGGGCCCAGATTTGATTGACCCAGATCAGCCAGCCCAGATCAATAACTCATAATTCTTCTCGATGGTCAATATCAGTTCAGTTTTTCACACCCTTGGTTGTGATTTCTTGCTGTCTTTCATGTACTTTCTCAACTAAAAGACCACAATCTCCATTCATAGAGCACAATATCATCCCTTTGACCACCACTAAAAAAGAATGTAGAAAAAATGGAACAACAATGTAGTTCATCAGTCAATAGGACTAACATAAGTGTTTATTCAAGGCCTTAGTTACACCAGAATGCCCATAACAACACCAAAACTCAGGCAAATGATATTTTTAGTAGTTTTGATCTATTTTTATGATTTTTTTTAACAAATCTTGAATTCTGTTTCAAGATAATTTTCTGTAAATAATTGTATAAATACTTTAGATTTCGAAGTATTACGGGTTGGACATCAAAGAGTGGAAGTCTTGTAGCTTGTACTTCATCACTTTTTACAAGAAATCAAAGGAAAATTGTAGCTATTATTTAGGAATTCATGTGTTGTGAGTTTGTGATAATGTTTTCTCTATGTTATAGTTTTATATGAATGATAAACAAGTATCTTTTCCATATATTCCTTCTCCAATGATTTTCCTAAGATGCTTTAAGCATAATTCTTTTAATTAAGCTTTGTTTTGGTTAGGAATATCATGTTGTGTACTTAGTATTTTGATAAATGAATTCATGCTTGCCATGATAATTTTTAATCTTTTCTTTTCCACCCTACACTATATCGACCAACTCTTAATTTATCACAAAAGCATACCTACCTTGCTCCTCTATATCTCTTGCAACTAAAACCTTTGAATCTTTTGAACTAGTTCCCTAATTTTCACTCCTAATCGAACAAAATCCCAAATTTCAAAACCTTAAGAGCTGAACATATCTAGCCTAATATCTTTTTCCCACTCTAGTTATATTTGGTTGTGAGCTTTATAGAGATAGCCCTCTCTGGTTTATCAGGGCTAGCTGCTAAACCTTAAGTGGTATGAGGTTACCTCCTTCGATCTCCTTTCTCAGCCTTGGGATATTGTGGAGGATAACATTTTGGAATGATTGTCAGGGAATGCAAGATCATATCTTCCATGGGAAAGGACGACACATATCAGATCTGATTGTTGATGGTGAACAATGATCAAACACAGGAAATGTTGTGCATCTTTCACTTGACAACTCTAGTGTCGAAGAATCCAAAGGTTTAGAATTTTCATGGAAACACCATTGTTGAAAAACATGTACTTTTAAGAACTTCTTGGTGACTTAACTATTTTCAAGATGGATTCAACTGCCCTAAGTAATTCTCCTACGAATTGAGCTCATGTTCCTAGTTTTTCAAACTGTATTCCTTGTATAGATTGGAAAACAGGGTTGCCAATTTAAAGGTCAGGATGGAGAAGTTGCTAGTTTTCTTTTGGTCAAATTTCATTTTCATATTCACAGATTAAAGACTCAGTTTCCTAAAGATTGTATGATGAAGATCTTCGTGGCTACCTTGGAGGAAATAGAGAGGAAATGGTATGAGAGTCTACCATTTGCTTGTTTATAGTCTCTAAAGGATTTTCATTCAGATTTCTTTCAACATTATCAAAGCTGAAATTTTTCCTTATCAATGATGGATAGATGTTGTAATATTTATGAAAATTTCATTAAATTCCTTGAAAATTTGCATGAGGATGAAGAAAGTATGGAAGAAGAGATATTAGAAGCCCTTTATGATTTTTCCTCCCAACAAGAATCAAAAACTTCCTCTTTGGATGAAAAATACTGGGATCAAAATAGGGAAAGGCCTATTCTTGATCGTGAAAATGAAAATCACCAACCCAATGTTGATTTCTATAAAACTCAGTGTTCTCCTCTTTTTGAAGATGAAATAGATCAGCTCCTGAAAAGCCATGTTACAGCCCAAGTTAAGGTAGGTTTGAGTGTTCACACAATCAAGAATGTGTGAGTGAAATTTCTTCCACTATTGAAAATGAAAATTTGGGTTTAAATGATGACAATCATGAGAAGGATGAAACTATATAGGAAGTTTTTGTGAGTAAGCCAATTTGTGATGTAAATTTCCTGCAAGGAGATCAACTAATAGGGACTATTTTCTTTCATGAAGATGATAGGGTTTACATGTTCAATAATACTAAATAATGTTTTATGTTCAAGGATTTAGACTATGAATTGGAAGATTATGAGTCTGAGATAGACAATATGCTAGAGATAGAATTAGAGTTTATAATGCTTGAGGAATTTACAGCCAACAGTCAGGCAGTAGAAAATCATACTTCCCTATGCCTTCCTATGGATCAACAACCAAGTATTCTTTTAGATCAAAATGAAAGGAGTACTTGTATTTTTGATGGATTTCAAGACAAGGTAACATTTCAGATTTTTATGGATCCTTGCACTAATTTTCTGTAGTCATCAAGGAAGATGGATTTTCTTGTATTTATGGAGCATGAGTACATCTTCAGTGGATACTTGGAGTTGCCTAGTTTTGTTTTTTCTCCCATCCCAAGGAATGTGTGAGCATGATTAAAATAAGTAGCCATTTGGTAGATTTGTTACACTAGAGGGATCATTTCACATGATTGTATATATATCCTCAGAAAGTGGGTGATTATCATCAGGATTTGAAGCCCGAGGTTAAGGCCCTAAGATCTCGATGGTCTACTGCCATAAGTAAGTTTAGTCAGCAGTCAGTTTTAGAGTCAAGTCAGTTTTTTACGTGTGTCAAGTTAGTTTAGTTCATCGGTCAATTTTCATTTTTGAGTTTGGTCTTTTCATTTTTGGCTCCATGCCCAATGGATTAGGCTACTTTGTCTACGGTGTTCTTGACAAGTCCTAAAGGAGTTTCCATCGCTAGCTAGAGCCAATGTTAGTGTCTGCCAGTCCTGCCAGTCACCAGTGATCAAATGTACTCTTTCAAAGTTGTTGATTGGGTTATTAGGTAAAATTGTTATATTTTAAAATAAAATTTGATCATTGGTCAGTTCTAGGTCATTACTACTCTCTCCATTTTCAAGGTAAATCAATGCCATATTGGTCTTGTAATCACTCCTTGTCAATAAATAGTGTCTTGGTCATATTATCAATGAGTCATATAGGGGTCATGTCATCACCTTATGTCATCATCATGGGAGTAGTAATAGGGAAAATGATGCTCAAGGGGTTGTTTCAACATCCCCATTCATATTTCATATAACTCCCTTAACCTTCCCTCATAAATCCCCTCATTCCATCCAAAAGCCCTTTTTCTTGAGAAAATTCTTAAATCCTAAGTCAAAACCCATTTTTCCCTTAGAAATACTCATATTTCATATTAATTCCCAAACTCTAGCCTTATCCCAAAGTCCCTTTGTGTATTCCTTTAACCACATTTCCATTGTTATACATTGAAACGATATTGAAATCCCTTTTAAAATTCCAAAACTCTAGCCGAAATGTTAATTTGATATATAAACTCTAGCCATATTCCCATATCGTTTAACATGCCCACATACCTTTTGTAATACATTATGTTGTAATGTATTACAACGTAATACATTACGTTGTAATGTATTATAATGTAATATATTACCTGTGAGGCACAAACTGGACGTGCAGGCCATGTATTACCATATCACATCATCTTGCATCTCGCAATTGGCCTATCCCACATCCTACAATCGACCTATCCTGCATCTGGAAATCGGCCTATGCTGCATCCTTGTGATGTAGGTAATGTTCTCTCTGTGGACAGAGGCAACCCCTCTGTCCCTAGAGTGGGTCTAGTCACAACAAGAGAAAACAACAACTAATTTCCTTAAATAGTCAATGTTGTAAGGGCCTACCTTATGTCGGTGTTCAATGGAGACTTCATTACACTGCTCCAACTATCATTTCTTTCTCCTCGATGAACGATTCACCTGAAACAACACAAGAGAACAACAGAACACATAATAGAGCACAACAATGAACTATTCACTTACATAGTCAAGGAACCATAAGCTATCAAATATATTCTACACATGACATAGGAAATCACCATTGATTGCATTAATATGAGAAAAAGCAAAGCTTACAACCAAGACTTGACGTCGCAAGCTTCCTTGAAGGGTCCAGTTAGTGTGTCTCCTCAAGCATTCACTCTCAAAAGGTCTCCCAAAAGGCTGAAAACTCTCCCTCTCACCTAAAAGCACTAGTATGAGGCTAAGGCAATCCACAACCAATTGCTATACTATCAACAATTCACACTGCAAACTACCAATCTCACACCAAAACTAGCTAATTTGCTTAATACAAAAAACTAGCTGATCATAGCAATGGAGACCACTTTTATAAGATGAGGAGCTTCCATAAATGAGGGAGAGGGAGCTTATCTTCAAAGGAGATTTCTCAAAAGGCAAAACCACCATCTCAAAGGAGGAAAGGCAAACCTCCATGACCCAACGACCAGTTCTAGAACCACCCAGAAGCATTCTATTCGAACTAATTTGCCATATCTGGGTCGTCGCGAGTCAAACACGAGGACTAAGAGACGATGTGGTGGGGAAACAATGTACTCAAAGATATTGTCACAAGAAGGATATTGAGGACTTACGACGAGCCCCAAAAACTCACCATCGCAAAGAACAGATGTACCCCTGTGACGGTGTCGCGACATGCTAGTCCACTTCAGGTTATTTTCGCAGGAAGAATGAGGTTACCTTGCGACGATCTTGGAACATGGGTAAAAAGGGTCAATCTTTAGGATTTAAGAGAATTGTTAATGATGTGGAAGATGTGGATACATTTGTTGATGTATGACGCAGAACAGATGACATTCAGGGACTGACTTTACCCAGGACCAGGGGATGCGGGGTTGGTGACAAAATACTGTGTAACAATCCCACAATTGGTCTCGCTCGCCTATAACATAAAGTCTTTACTCGTCCGCTGATTGTGATAACCCCTTCCAGACATGAAATGGCATAACACATAATCTAATAAGATGTTGGGTCCACCCGGTTCAATCCCCCATGTAATACATAGCCCCATTCTCTCTTCTAATAGTGATTAAACCCGCAACTGATAAGTACCATAGCTATTAAGTCCCTACCCCGATGATAGCTCTTAGCCTTTGCAATAAGACCCGACCCTTGCGACAGGTCTCGACTCTCGATTGCAGTAAGGATCAATGACCCAGATTTGATCATCCTTGATTAGATAACCTAGATCAACGGCTCATAATTCTTCTCGATGGTAAATATCAGTTCAGTTTTTCATGCCATCGGCTGTGATTTCTCGCTGTCTTTCAAGTAATTTCTCAACTGAAAGACCACGACCTCCATTCATAGAGCACTAGATCATCCCTTTCAGCACCACTAAAAAAGAATGCAGAAAAAATGGAACAACAAGGAAGTTCATCAATCAGCAGGACTAACGTAAGTGTTTATTCAAGGCCTCAGTTACATTAGAATGCCCAGAACAAAACTAGAACTCAGCCAAATGATATTTTTAGTAGTTTTGATCTATTTTTATGAATTTTTGTGGCAAACCTTGAATTCTGTTTCAATATACTTTTCTATAAATAATTGTATAAATACTTCATATTTCAAAGTATTAGGGGTTGGACATTAGAGAGTGGAACTCTTGTAGTTTGTACTTCATCACTTTTTACAGGAAATCAAAGGACAATTGCATCTATTATTCAAGAATTATTGTATTTTGAGTTTGTGATAATGTTTTATCTCTAATATATTTTTATATGAATTATAAACACGTCTCTTTTCCATATCTTCCTTCTTCAGTGATTTTCCTAAGAGGTTTTAAGAAAAAATCTTTTAATTGAGCTCTGTTTTGGTTAGGAATATCATTTTGTGTACTTAGTATTCTAATAAACGATTTCATGCTTTCCATGCTCATTTTGAATATTTTCTTTTCCACCCTACACTACATCAACCAACTCTTAATTTATCACAAAAGCATACCTACCCTACCCCTCTATATCTTTTGCAACTCAAACCTTTGAATATTTTGACCTAGTTCCCTGATTTTCACTCCTGATCTAGCAAAATCCCAAATTTCAAAATGCTAGTAGCTGAACATATCTAACCTAATATATTTTTCCCACTCTAGTTATATTTGGTTGTGAGATTTATAGAGAGATCCCTATTTGGTTTAGCAGGGCTAGGTACTGAACCCTAAGTGGTCTGAGGTTATCTCCTTCAATATCCTTTCTCATCCTTGTGATATTGTGGAGGATAACACTTTCCACCTTACATTTGGTGTCCATGTGTGATGCGATTATTGACATGTCTTGATGGTTTATGGTTTATAAATTGTTGATCTCATGGTTATATGCTCATTATTATTGTTGCTCATATGATTGTGATTATTCACATGTTATTTGTCGCTAATACATTGTGATGTGTTGTTAGTTAATTAACACATGATTCACCAGTTGAAATAAAACATTGAGGTTAAAATTGAATAAATTAAACATAAGGAGCACTACTAATTCACCCCATCCTCTCAATATTGTTCAAGGTTTCTAACAATTGAAAACTCTCCATCAAACCAATTTCCGATACAAAACTGCCACAACCTTAACAACATAAATATCATCATTTTTCATCAACTTTAGTGTTAATTTTCAATGTTCTATGCTAAAGACAAGCATTTATATGAATTATTCTTCAATGAGCAATTAATTTATCCAATATAATTGAAACTTATAGCAACACTAAGAAATTGTAGATAGAATAGTAAACCAAATGCACCATAGAAGACAACCAAGAACAATAGAGACACAATAGTTTGGTCAAAGACTAGGGAAAAACCCCACAAGGGGGAAAAGCCTTTTAAAATTATTATTCTATTAAATTGTCATCAAATATTCAGTAGAGAGATACAATGTTCAAGTTCATCAACAAAGAGTCAAAGGTCAAATTCTTGACTATCCGAAATACCAATCCAATATCCAATCAAAGATGAGCCCAAAAAGTCAACTCTGGTCAAAAGTCAAATCTACAAATTTTGGTCAATATCAACAACAAAAGAATATAAAAGATATCACTAAATAGTACTTGATTGAGTACCACAAGTCTACATCGTACCATCCCAAGACTAATGGTTAGGTAGAGTCTGCCAATAAATCCTTGGAGTCTATTATTACTAAAAAAATTTAGCTAGATCTTGGAGACTGAGCTAAAAAAGTACCGAAAGCACTCCGGGCCTACAAAATAACCTCGAAAAATGTGACTGGATATACTCCCTATGAATTGGTTTATGGGAAGCAAGTATTCCTACCCATTGAATTTCAGGTAAAGACATTTATGATAGTTATTCAATTAGGGCTGGATTTGAATGAAGCTAAAAAGAAGAGAGTACTTGACCTGAATGAAATTGATGAGATTAGGGAGGATGCTCTCCAGACCAATATGTTGGTACATGATCAAAGCACTGATTGGCATGATAAAAATATAAAAAATAAGGCCTTTCAACCGAGAGACTGGGAATTATTATATGACAGTAAATTCAAACACTTCAAAGGGAAATTTTCGCTGGATGGCTAGGAACCTATGAAGTTGAAGAGGTTTTTGATAATGACTTAGTTAAATTCAAGACTATTGATGATAACCAGACTTCCTTTGTGGTAAATTGACATAGACTAAAAGTTTATCGTCAACCAAATTCTAAGGAAGAATTTCTGCAAATTATTTTTTGAAATCCTGAGATGAAGCTTATTGATAAAGGGAACCCAACTCTTACTGGTTCTTCAAGCTGAATCCTTATTATAATTATATGTATATATATAAATATTATGCTATTAATAACAATGGGCTTATTTTTGTTTTCCTCCTTAAGCTCATGTAGAATAAATAGGAAATATATCAAGTATACTTTATTCCTTTATCTAGACTTGATAGATTACTTACAAGAAAGGACAACCCCTCGAGACTTCTTTGAGTAATTTTGGACTCTAAAATTGAAATAATCTAAACATAAATAGACCCAAGCTTGTTAAATTTAAATGGGACAGCAGTAGTTGGGGATATTCCAAGTATAGAGTTATTCCTTTCTGGGCTTGCTAGAGTAATTTCCGAAAGGAAACTCCTTGCAGTCTCCTTTGAGCATTTTCAGACTCTCTAAAATTGAATGCTCCATGCGTAAACTAACCTAGTCTCATTAAATTTATTGGGAAAATAGTCGATATGGATCTACCAAGTACAAAATTGTTCTTTTCTGGGCTTGGTAGAATAATTATGGAAGGAAAGCTTTGGAGTCTTCTTTGGTGTGTTTAAGACTCTCTAAAAGTGATATACGAACCAGGCAATAACTATTCTAGTTCTGGATCAAAATCGATGGAACAACGGTTCCAGAATTTAGCTTGGGATAACAAATTCTTATAACAACTTAAATTCCATTTCATTAACTAGAATCTTTTTTACTGTAGTTGGACGTTGCAGACTAGTTCCCAGCTAATTTTGAATACAATTTTGGCAATTTTTCTACTACAGTAAATCATGCTTCAAGGATTTTGTTCCAGCGTAGATGATAAATTCTGGCTTCAAATTTTCAATACTTACATTATTATTCAACCAATTTCCAGTACCAAATTAGTTCCATATTTAGTGCAGACTATCAAACATAGTTCTAGTCTTCTAGTACTTAGACTATTACCTGATTGAGCCTAAGTACCATATCAATTTCAAAATTTTGTCTACAACCTAAGTACAAGATAATTTCAACATTTTGTCCTCAAATTAAGTACCAAATCAACATACTAGAACTTGAGTGCAAAATTAGTTCAATATTGTGATGTTTTGTTGGAATATTAGTCTAGTCAGTACTTAGTTTAATATTTCATGTCCTTCAACATTACGTTTTGATTAGGAGTATTTCATATTTTTCATTCTTGAATCCCTAGATATAATTATACAACGAGGAACATGTATGAATTAACTTTTCATTTATTTAGATTAATACAAGGTATGTGGGTATTGAGTTTATGAAGTGACTTTAATCTCAATTGACATCAATCATGACAAAAATTGTGTGCCCTAATATAAAATCATTCATACAACTTGTTATGTCGAAGGAAAAGTGTTAAATTTAAGTTCCTTGTCCAATCAATCATCATTACTGCTTTTCAAAATCATAACCATGCCTGAATTTACCAATCATTATTGAAATGGTACTTATGCTCCTTATGACCTCTAATGGGTAAAACTAGTACTACTCCTTTTATTAATTCTTACCTCTATTTGTGTATTCCCAATTCCATGAGCATCGCAACTTAAGTAAGGAAATTTTCTATTTTCTATTTTCAATTGTCAAAGTTCTATGTGGCTCCTTTTTGGTTATTCAATAGTTATAGGATCTATTCATAATGGTCATGGGGGTTAAAAGACACGAGCCTACCTTTGAATAATTTAGTAGACACCCATAATATGAAATATGTAGAGCTAAATTTGAAGAGAATGGATGGATACCATTTTTAAAGTGGTTTGAAGGTTATAATAATTAAATTTCTATGGATTTCATTAATAATTTGATGGAACCATTGTAAAAGTCATGGATGTTGAATTCAAACATAAAAATGAACTAATATATGAAGCAATCAACTTTCCTACGAGTGAAGAGAAATATTTCCAAGGGACTTCGATGGATCAGAATAAATGGGAACTTTTTTTGGAACTAGAGCACAAGAATGTTGACTGGGCTAGAGGCATCCCCAAAAGTTGTATTGCAGAAGAATTGTATGCTATATTGACATTGTTGTAGAGTTTCTTGACCTATGAATGGTGGTATGTGTTTACCTTTCTCTATCATGTAAAACTTCTTTACATTTCACTGATGATTTTACTATGAAATTTCCCTTCTCTCTATTGAAAAATATGCAAAATTTCACTAGGAATGTCGAGTGATCCTCTAAGACACAGAAGACCAACCTCTGTAACAATATCTTTATTAAAATGATAACTATGCATGAGTTAGGGCGACGAAATGATACATGGCCAAATTTTTTAGCAATAAATTTTCCAGGAGAGGTAGATCAAGTTAAAGTAACATGCATAACCATTACCCCACATAAATTGGTAAAAGGGACCAAAAAGTTTTTTGAGTCACCAGTTAAATTTATAGTAGAAGGAGGGTCTTCTAGTAAAGATATAGAGAAATAGCCAAAGAAAACACACTTAGAAAACCATAACCTTACTAAAATTGGTAAAGTCACAATAGTGGAATTGAAAAAGGAGAAAAAAGTCTAAAGGGGAAGGGTGAAATAATAATACTCTAGTAGAGAAAGAAAAAACATCAAAGAAGCTGGAGGAACCTATTAAGAAAAATTCAAGAGCACAAGACTTGGAACAATGTACTCCCACACAGAAGAAGCAATCCATTAAGCAACCAAACTCTCATACTAGAAAAGGTCAGAAGAAGAAATTAGCCTAGAAAAAGAAGAATTATGAAAAGAAAGGTAATAAGGAAAAAGATGTTATGCCATCACCGAAGCAACTTGAAAATGTTCCCACTCAACCCTCGGCTCCAACTATGTGACATGGAAAAAGAACCACTCACAACATGGCACATAAACAACATCCTCAATAGAAGACTGAACCTCTCAAACTTGTGTTTATTCCACATTCCCTAGATGAAGAACCACATTTTGAGATAGGAATTCCCCCTCTATCGCCTCCAAGAAAAACAATCGTTGATAAGGCATTTCTAAAGGAGACAAGACCTGTGGAAATTTTGATGAGTCAATTTAAGGAGAAATTGGGTTATGAGAAGACTAATTTAAAATAAAATATTCTACCCCTTGAAAATACATCTAATCCTTCTGAGAGAGTGTTACAACATGAGGTTGAAAAGTTACAAGGGATAAATATGAAGTTAAAGGAGAAAGCCCATAAAGATAAGGTCCTATATAAAAATGTAAGAAGTGAGAATGAACTTTGTAAGGCTTAGAATTCGACTTTGAGGGAAGAAAATGACAAGTTGACTAAGAAAAATAAGAATTTGTTCGACTGGGTGGTGAGGCAGTCAAAGCATGCATGAATATATGTCGTTTGTGATAAAATTGAAAGGCTTCGACAACACAGGACAATGAATGATTGTGGCCTAGATATTTTAGTTAGTAAAGTAGGAATATAGGGGGAAACCAATACAAATTTTCACAGTTAAATAAAATTTGAAGAAGTCAATTGCATGAGTACATGCAAACTCGTCAGCATGGGGTGGATGTTGGGACCCATTTTTTCTTCTTTTTGATACCTTCACCATTTTTCATAGCCATCCTCCATTTTTTATCTTTTGATACTTAGAATTGTCCTTATTCCTGTCAATGGTCCAAATCATGACCAGAGGTAAGAGGTCATGGATTAGATTCATTTTCATGCTTCTTTAGTTGGCTTAGGCTAATGTTTAAGTGAAATTCATATCCTATTGCTAACATCTAGTATGGTTGCATCTTTAATAGGGGTTATTGATTTGAAAATGTGAACTCCTTAGTCTTTGGTAGGTCAAATTAGTAGTTCAACACTTGGACTGGTAGTTCGACACTAGGAAAATATTCAACACTATGTTATGCAACTAATTTGATACTCCAATATTCACTAGTGAACCTCATGACACCTTTCTACATTTTTCTTGGCAATGGTGAACAACTATTAGGTACGCTCCTCTAGCCAGTTTGGAACCATACCATATTTTATAAGAATGTATCTAACTTTGAATGGAATACATCCAATTACAGTTGAAAATGAAGACCAGCCCCCTTGGGAATTGATCCATATGGATTGGAACATTGTTCCACGAAATATGGTCTTGACTTAATGTGACACTGCAAAATTATTTTGCATTATTTTTGTTCATTCAGTTGTAAACTTATTTTTAGACAATGATCTCTTTAAAAGGGAATCACCATTAGTGTCATAGGCTAGACAGAAGGGACAGGACCAAGAAATAGTGACAACATTCTTGTGAACTTTATTTTGATATGAACAAGTTGGGAACTATGTTGTATAAATTTTACTCAAGTCTCTCTTAATACAATATCTAGACTACTATTTTCCTTATTATTGACGTGTTAATAATCAACTTAGTTTATTGTACTTAGTTTAGCTTGATTCAAGTCATTGGAAAGGGCCCACAAACAAGCTTGGCCAATTCTTGTGAAGTTAGTTCTAGTTAGATTTATTAAAAATAGTCTATCTTATTTGAGAGTAATTATTTCTTTGCATATCAGTGTTGGTCATTTCTTGTTTTTTAGAATTGAAGTATTTCTTTCTAGTATTGTACATTTTTTATTGGATAATTGAATTTAGAAAACAATATTGTTTGCGTGTGGATTGTTGTAGGTTAGAATTGAATAAATAATTTGTTTTGTTGATGTGTTATTGAGAACATTTGATTAGAAATCTGAAATGAGTTAGACTTCTTTGACTACTGTTAAATTTGAAGTGAGGTAGATTTCTTTGGTTACTATTAGATATCGGGTGAGTAGATCTATTTGGTTATTGTTAGACTTGAAATGAGCTCAAATTCAAAGTTTGATATCAATCTCATATCATTTATCATTTTCTATGACCGAATTAACTTCTTCATTTTATAACATTTATGTTACTGTTAGTTAAGTAATTTAATAGGCTTCTTTATGACATCATATTTTCTCATGTTAGCAAAGTAACCAAATAGTTTCTTTAGACCTAATAATTAGGATTGAAATCTAAATTCCAATTTTTAATATGGTTTAGTACTTCAATTTTGTACTAGATTGGAAATAGAATGAAATATTGTCTACTTTTTGCTCACAAATTTGGATTTTGAATTTAGGTTAGAGTTTAAAGTTAGAATATCTCTATAGTAAACAAGTCTGTAAAAGAGTGCTTAAATTAGTGTTACATTGCAACTCAAATTCTACAATCCCTGGTTGATACTCTAATGAAGGGTGATTAATTAGGCATATAAAATCCCTAACAAAATTGTTATGAGAATAATAATTCGAATACCACTTCAGACTATTGTTATTTTCTTTTGCAATGAAAATATTATACATACAAGCACCAATGAATGTTGGCTGATTGAAAGACCATATTGCAGCAAGAGTGTGGAACAGGGTGGGAGATCAAAGCCACCATGAAATATTACCACCATGTAGGTTTTAACCCTGTACATAAAATATTGGCAAAATAATTCTTAAAATTGAAAAATAATGGCGAGAATATAAAAAAAACATACACAAATATTTTTCCCTAGATCCCAAAATCAGGACTACTAGATTGATTTTTCATTATATTCCTTTCAATGTTACAATACATATATATACATGTTTAAGCATTGAATAACCCTTGATTAGAGCATAAATATATTTCCCTTAACCATATCTAAAATACCATGGGCAGAAAACCATCACGCCCAAAACCATGCACGAAAACCATGCGTAAAATTGCCTAGAAATGTTTTTTCGAGGTGTTGACCCAGACCCCAAACAAATTATTCTAGGGAAAATTGTGGAAATAATATAAGACATACCCATCATTCTCCCACTTGTTTTTTTATTTCCAAATAGGGGGCCGTAATAGTTCATAGTCATTGATCCAAGGCTGTAATGCCCATTTCTTTTATACACCAAGAAAACTTCTCAGTGCTCACATACTTTGTCAATGCATCTAAACCATTCTTCAAAGTGTCCACCTTAACCAACAACACCTTTTTTTCTTCAACCATATCCCTCACAAAGTGATACTTAACATCAATGTGCTTTGTCTTTGAATGATAATCAGAGTTCTTTGCTAAGAAAATTGCACTTTGGTTGTAACAATATATCCTTATAGCTCATTTTACCAAACTTGAACACAATATCTACAACCAAACTACTTCCTTAGTTTCATGAGTGGCTACCATGTATTCAACCTCTATTGTTGAAAGAGCCACTACAGACTATCTCTTTTTCATCCAACTGACTACTCCTCCAAATAGCTTAAACACATACCCACTTGTAGATCTTCTTCGATCTAGATATCTATCGCAACAAAGCGACGAATGTAAAAAATGTGTCCAATATTGGTCTTCCTTGGTAGCAAAAACGATAATCACTAGTGTTATGCAAATACCTAAAAACTTGCTTCACTGTTGTCTAATGCTCCTTCCCTGGTTTTGACATAAACCTGCTCAATACTCTCATTGCATGTGCAAGTTTTGGTTTGATGCAAATCATTGCATACATTGAGCTACCAATTTCACTCACATATGGAACAAATGACATGTCCTCTTCCTCTTCTTGTTTCTTGGGACACTATTCAACAAATAACTTTACACCTACAGGAATAGGAACCTTCACTTATTTACTATGTTGCATATTAAACCTCTACAATATTGTCTTGACCTACTTCTTCTAGGTTAACCAAAGATTTTCATTTTCTCAATATCATTTAATTTCCATGCCAAAAATATAGTTTGTAGCATGAATATCCTTCATGTGTGTTGGCTTAATGGGGCCCGACCTAGGTTCAAAAGTGATTTAGCCAAGCAAATCCTGATACTTCTCGCCCTTTCGGTAATAGTTCGCGAAGCACGGATTGAGGTCTCACTTGAAGTAGTATGGGAGGGTGCTAGAACTAGGTTTCTACACCCTGGGGATGTCTGATATGAGGTGATTGGTATGTTGTCCAACCTCCACACTTACGACGCTACGCGCACCTGTGGGAATCCCGCGCCCTGTGATACTGTCTTTGCACAGTTCTAGCCACATCTTGACCCGTGTTATTTACCCAAGTCTTCATTAATTAGTATCCATTAGCTGATTACTTAGATTAAATTCACATATAAGCATTCATACGAGTCTTCATCAAGTGCGCGCAATAAATGAACAGAATCAAGGTAATGCATAACATCAAAATACATATTCAAGAATAGATACACAGAGTAAAATTCTCTTTATTAACTTTCAAATCTAATTACAGACCTGCCTTTGCCCTGTGTACTCACCTGCAGGGGTCTATGCACTTAGCTACGGACTCTACTAGGCCTCTGCGCACTTAGCTCCAAAGCCTCTTCCTATTACAATGACCAAATACACTTCAGATTCCACTCTATGCTCTAACCATGCCTTTGCTATTCTATCTATTCTCTACTAAGATTAGCTATCTTTACACTTAGAGCCTTGATCTATTTATACAGTCCCATGGTCTGCGGACGATGGGTAGGCTAACACAACTTTACATTAAATTACAATATTTTATGGTGGACAACCCTTTGACTCATCCTAGACTTCGCACTCTGTGCTTGCAATTCACAGAGTCTTACATCATCATTGACCAAAACTTTGGCTTTGAGCCCCAAAACCTACTGCGGGGGATCCCATTCCCAACAAGCCCCCAACATAATCATCGTCACTCGTCCCGAGTCACTCTGCTAGTGCAACAACCTTAGCATGGAGCCCCTCCAATCGTGCCTGTGCTGCGTGAAGGTCTGCAATGCAATATTCTGCCATTTGCTGTATCTGCTCTATCCTTTTGGCCGAGTGCTTGCTATTAGGGGCAAATCCCTATCTTACGGTATGTATTGCCTTCATCTGTGTGAGCTTTCCTTTGATATTGATAGTGATGAGGAAGGCCTCATCAATCCACGACTAGATGTGCACTTTAAGTACAGCCTCTTTCTGTCACGCGACATCCACCTGTTCTTTCAATGCCTTCGCCTATTGTAGCTTCACCAACTGTTGGGTCAGGACAACTATCTGTGTTGTCCCATGCACACTATCATATTGTACTTGAAGCTCCCGCGCCTCTGTTTCTAGGTGCTATATGGTGGGGTCTACTTGTAAGGAAGTGAGGACCGCTAAGGATTCTTCCAACATCATAGTATAGTTCTGCATTGCCTGTCCTATTTCCTCCAACCCTTTTTGTATAGCGCCATCGTGCTATTCCCTAACTTTCGGGGGCGTGGATGATTGCGCCTTTAATCAATTTGGTAATTTGAAGGTTGAGGTCTAGCTGTATCCTCATTGCTTCCTCCTTTTCCTCGCTGAATCCACTAGCCAATCTGTGAATTCACACTCCAACTGGTAGGTCTATCACAATTTCTAACTTTGGAGCATGGCGACATGCTTCCTCTACTATCTGCTCTAGCTATCGATTCTATGCCAATGCTTCATTGTGTTGTAGACTAAGTTGCTCAATGTTGATTTGCTGTTCGCTAAGCATTTGTACTGTGCGTCCTTCCCTAGTGCAAAGTTTCATTTTCGCTCCATCTTGTAGCTGGTATAATGTATGTCATGGAAGGGCAACCAAGTTTAGGCCAAGTCCCTTGATCTGGCCCACTATGGCTCTTTCCTCCATTCTGTCTGCTGTTAGTGCTCCTTCTGTCAATGTGACAATGTTAGCCATTTTGGGCCGCAATAACTTTTCCATTGTCGATGAACATGCGGCATCGTAGGTGGCTACCATTCCCTCCTGTGGGGGCCACACCTGAAGTTGCTGCAATTGTGCCTTGAGGGCCCCCAACACATTCTGCTGCTTTGTCATCACTTCTAGGAGTGCTTCCCTGGTGACTTCACGAACTATGTCACCGATGTCGTAGAGGTCACCCTCTATGTGTGTAATAGGTTCACTGTCTAGTTTGGAAGCCTTGGTCTTCTTCCATGGGCCTACTCATTCCACACTGCACAACCGTTTCAGTTATGCAGATATTGTGCTTGGGTCCACACCTTCTCCTATGTCCTCTATTCCCTATCCCCGTTGCGTGATAAAAGGTTCCTTTAACAACTCCTAATTATCCTCACAATAATTATCAATTCGGGAAAGTACTCTTATTTCAAGAGTGTAAACAGTATGTGGCTGCTATTTAATTCAAGGAGTAATGTTTCATATATTGCACTATAGATATTTTAATACAAGAGTAAATGGATGCATCTAGTAAATTCCAATTCCAATTAAAGAAAACTCAATCATTTAATGAAATCAAATATTTCACCAATTCAAGTAACAACAACATCAGTTGAGAGTACAGTAATGTTAACTCATCTCTCTTGAACTAATTTAATATAAATCAAACTCACTCTTTAGTAAATGACTTAAACAACAATGATATCAATCTGAGAGTCTAACAATGATAGTGAATACTCTTATAGTTTATTACATCAAGTGGAATATTTATGTAAGTAACTCAATCTGAAACAAAGGTAAACTGAAACAACTACAATATTGTAAGTTATATAAAGAAAAGATATTTTGTCAACATCGGAAAACAATAAACAATGAAGGAGAATTTACAGAAAGCAAGAATACTATCAAACCGTCACATTTATGAGAATTGGAAATCTATGACACAGATAAAGAAGTTAAATCCACCAGAGTTTGGGCCCTTAGCCGCCAGCGAACACTGCTAAGTTACTTTAGATAACGTGAGGGAAAAACAACTTCACTTATCTATTAATCATCAAACTAAATGAGCATTACAATATATTCATGTTCTTCTCAACAACGAGAGTCTGTAATTAAAATTGCAATTTCAATAATAATGGAGATTCCCCCCTTCCTTCTAACAAACATCTCCTTTTATAATAGGAAAAGGTAAAAGATAAATGATAAACGTGATCCCTTAAGATCTCTTGATCTTGAGGGATTCACAATAGATTTCCAAGTTCAAACATCCTTTCCTTTCTCATGCTGATTCTTCTTATTTGTTTTGGCCTTATCTGCAACTGCCACGTTCCTTCCTTAGCATGCCGATCTTTGCTGTTTCTTCATAGGGAACAACATTTGTCCCATTTGTTGTTTTCTTGCATAAAGAAGGGTAATAACTAGCTATGTTGTAACTGCAGATAATTTCTTCATTTCTTACCATAATTCCTTAATAGCTTAATGCATTAAGATATAGAAAAGACAAGAATAAATGAAAAGGATGATGGGATTAATAGTAAATTCATACCTTTTCCATCACTAAACATGCTCTCCTGCATACCCTGTTTCATGTCCTCGTGAAAAGCAAGTAGTTTGTATGCAGAGCAGTTAAAGAATAAGCTGGAGAAGGAATGTTGTAAAGTGGTCTAAAACCATGGTTCTTGGCCGAGAGCTCAAAGATGGGTCTTGTCCGCCTTCAGGAAATTCATATATAGCTCGATAACTTTCAACAAGATACCGAATGATAGGGCTACAAAATTGACATCCTAGCCAATAAGGACCTTCTCTTAAAATGAGATTGTTATAAGTGACAAAATGGTCTGCAGTTGGCTTAAAATTTATAGTTAAATGGTTCTCTATTCTGTATATTACTAGTGGAAATTGTCCACTCGAGCTTGGTTGTAGCCAAGGAGCTTTCCTAAATGGAGAGGAAGTATCTATTCTCTTTCTGAATAGGGCCCAATATTTTGATTACTGCTTCCCTTGTCATTAGAATTTTGTGATTGGCCAACATTTGCAAAGGTTGCTTGGGTTCACCTTTGACCCAAATGTCCAGTCCATGCTCTTTCCTTTGGAATGCATTATGAGCCTTGAACCATTTCAATTGATTGACAATAAATGAGATAAAATCTTGGAATTGCACATCCCCCACAAAAGGGTTGGGGTTCTTTTCCACTTCTTCCTCTAATACAAAGTTATGTAGGTAAAATTCACACAGAAAGCTTTGAACTTTTACCCATGTTGTTTGCAATAGTTTATAAAATCCTCAATTGTTTTTAATTCTATCAGTTTCTAGGCTCTGACGGCTTCGATTTTCAACTGCAAGTATCTTTCAAGCAAAAATAAGACATAATTATTGACAGGAGATTTGCATGCCATGACATCAGTGTACAATGACCAAACAGTGTCCATTTGATTCATGACCCTCTCTAGTTTGAGCTTCATTTTCTCAATTTTCTCTTCTGCCTTTTGGTATTTGTTGAAGATCTCGCTTTCTGATGTATTCATGTCCCGAAGCTGCCTCTATAATTCTTGGTATTTTTGCTGGGAGACAGTTTCTAGCTCAAGCCTTTCTATGACAAGTTGAGCCTATGGTAAATCTTCTTGAAGATTTAATATACTGGGGTCATTGCTTGTCATCATATCTTTGGCTTGAATGGTTGTCTGTGTACCCCTCCTATGAGAAGGAATGCCTTTTGTCTGTGTTCCACTATTATGGGGGGTCCATGCCTTCGTCTGGGTAGCCACGCTGTAGGAGGGTACCACCTCCATCTGAATTGTTGAGTCATAATAGGGTATAGCCTCTATTTGAATAACTAATTCATAAGAGGGTACAACCTCTTTCTAGGTAGCTATTTCTACAAGAATTGCATGTTGTTCCCTAGTGAGTATGGGCTCCGTTTAAATCCCTGTAGTTCTTCTTTCACAAAATTCAGTTTGCATTACTGCATTTACTATCTCTGGGATTTTGTTTGGACCCTTCCCTACTGATATTTCATTTATCCTTCTCTGGAGCCTTTTTACCGTTTTCCAGAGCCTTTGCTGTTCCTTCCTAAGCTTTTTTATTTTGGCTCTTTACTTTTCAGGGGCGCAACTATTTTGTTAATAGTCTCTGCTCCTAAGGAACCCGGTTGCTCACGCTGACTCTGTTCTACTAGAGCTGTGTCCCCAAATTGGTAGTTGTCTTCTTGATTTATTTCTGCCCCTTCTGTTTGGCCTGTATTCTCCGTGTTTAGGACTACTTGGTTGGGTTCTCCTAGAGGCATATCACTAGGTTGGTTCACCTCTTCTTGAGCGGCCTCTACCATTGTTTTTGCTTTGCAGCTTACATTTTTTGATATAATTCTATCGTGGCTAGAGATCTCTATAAATTGGGTTGCTCCAATGTTAAAATTGAGCAGGCTTTTGGGATGTATGAAATCATCCATATTGGCCAGAATCTGGGCCAATTCGATATCATGCAATAAATCTACTGGGGGACTTGTATTCAATGTTGAGGGGAGTTCTGATTTATTTCTTTCCTTAGTTCTAGAATGCCCTGATTCTTCCTCATGGTCCAATTCAGGGTTATTTTGGTCTTCTATCTGCAAGTGTTGTTCACTTCCTGGGCTAGACAATTCTATGGGCTGGCTGATACTGCCCTGGGGGTTTTTGGCCACTCCTAGGTTTGTCCTCAGCACAACGGAATGTTTGCGATTCTGGGGAATGTTTGTTGTAAGGGTAGTCCTCTTCCTTTTTGGAATAGGGTTAGGCACAGGTAAAGCTAAACCCCCTTCAATAGCAAATATTAATTCCTCCTAACTTGATTGCTTATAGGCAACATTGTAACTAACCATCAGCCCAATCAAACAGTGATGGCTTATGACAATTTATATGTGTCGGGATTTTTTTATCCTTTCAGTGGTGTCATGCAATAGAAAATTTAAATATGCAAGTAAATTCATAGAAAAATTTTGTTTCAGGACTACTAAGAGTTTAAGTTGACGTGGCCTTACAACGTCTTTTCGTCTATCATAGGGGATAAAATTCTAGATGACTTTGGCTAGTTCTCCCCATGGTTCTCCAAGGGATGATGGTCGAACTCCTTTGCCTTTGATGATAAACTCTTGTCCTTCATGCTTAAAGACTACAATAGCATATTGTAGCTTCAATCTTTTATTAGCCCATACGGGTCCTTCCGCTAGTACCCTAGATACTTAAGCTATCATAGCATCTGACACTGTGATTTGCCTGCCTCTAATCATGGATTGTTTGTTCAGTAAATTTTGTAAGAATTCAATGGCGGTTGCTTCATTGGGTTGCTGAAACTATGTGAAGTATGTTACCCACCTAGCTTGGCTAGAATTTCTCTGGCTGCATAAAAAACAACCAGTATTAGTGGCTCCTTGCAGACTATTCTTCCTCCCATACTGCCTAAATTCTACAAATAGTTAGTGTAGCAGAGATATCACAGCAATAGATAGAGCCGAGTGATGGAACAACAAGTTGTTATAATGGTTATATTGGATGATACTTTAGAGGCATAAATACCATTATCTAGGACTTGCTATTATACCATATACTCCGTAATCATGGAATGTCGTATTTCCCTGCAAAATCAAATAAAGAACTGACACACATACATATGTACACTGGAGGTTGTCCCTCGCCCCCCTTTGAAATAATAGGTCACCTTCGACTGAATGAGTGAAGAAATAATGTGCTGGTGGCTAAGTACAGGGGTCATGAAAGTGGCAAGGTACACATATTAATGAAAGTATCGCAAAAGATATTGGAGTGCTAAAATCAATGCTTATAATGATAATTATCAATAAGTGAGGAGATGCCATGAGGTGATTCGAAAGGGAAAAAGGAAAACTAACGTAGGAAAGATAATTTTCCGTCATCATTCCACTTAAATTTATTATGATTGATTTTTAAAAGATATCACATGCATAAAGGTTTAAAATAAATTAGGGAGATACTCTCTCTGTAGTAAATATACACAATAAGAATGGGGAATTATAATAACTATGATGTTAAAAATACGACTTGAATACCATTAGCAGAGCTTCTGTTGCCCACGGGTGTCTATAGCCTCGATAGAGTTGCTTTTTAACCCTTTGGAGCCATGATCCTCTATGTATAATTGAGGAAGTGCCTTATGATATCAGAGTGGAGCCTAATGTGCTGGCTTGGTAACCAGATGAATACATTGCCATTCACTGGGAAGGAGCAAAAGGTGGACAGGTCGGCTCGTAATGAGACCTCCTGTTCCAAGGAATTTTTCTTGATGCATCCATTGGATCATATCCCTGGTGTGGTGGCCATAGTAGGAATGCCACTTTGTTGCTTCCTTATGATCATGGTAGGCTAGCTCATGATGAGATCCCCTATCCTCCATTTGTAAAAATCATATAATTGTTAGTAAACATATGTATATTATTTATTTATTTTAACATCACTTCCTATTTATATATAGAGGGTGGCTCAACACTCCTTAGGAGTAGGGATGGCAGACGAAGTCTATACATATCAATGGAAAAAAATATGCCCTTGACCTTATTTGATGATAATGAACATAGAGAATTACAGGGGTTAAGGAAGAACCAACATGGTATAAATAATCAATCAATTTGATTTATAATGGGAATGAGGACAGTGAAGTGATATAGATGGTTGTGTCCTTTCTTTTTCAATCAATTCAAGTCGATCTTGTTAAAGATGATAATATTCAATATATTTGCTTGTTCTAGTAAGCTTCAGATTTGTATCCTTACATATATATTTGTACACTTGTGCTTTATAGGGGATCATAAAGAGTGAGAAAAGGAAAGAAAGGTGTTCTTCGAACAAATATTCACAAAATGTTATTTCCTAAAGGAAACAACAAAAGAAAACCTCACACAAAAAGTGTTGTTCCTTATAGGGAACAACAAGGAAAAACACACAAAAAGGGTGTTATTCCTTAGAGGGAACAACAGTTGTTCCCTGTAGGTAACAACAAAGAAAATACATACGAAAATTGTTGTTCCTTAGAGGGAACAAAAACTATTTCCTATAGGGAACAACAATGGAAATACATGCTGAAAAAAAATGTTGTTCTCTATAGGGAACAACAAATAAAATACACACAAAAATTGTTGTTCCTTACAGTGAACAATAATTGTTCCTTAGAGGGAGCAGCCGCTGTTCCTTAGAGGAAACAAGGTTGTTCCTTAGAGGGAACTGGATCTATTCCTTAAAGGGGAAAACAATTGTTCCTTGTAAGGAACAACAAGAAGATAAAAAACTAGACGTGAAATTTCTCTTCCATAGAAGGAACAAAAACTGTTCCTTAGAGGGAACAACAACTATTCCATAGAGGGAACAATAGCTATTCCTTAAAGGGAACAACAAGAAAAAAGTTGCACACAAAATTGTTGTTCCTTAGAGGGAAAAACGGCTGTTCCTTAGAGTGAACAGTAGTTGTTCCTCAAAAGGGAATAAAAAAAAGAGAAAAAATATGATATTTCACTTGAAATTATTGTTCCTTAGAGGGAACAACGGTTGTTCCTTAGAGGGAATAGTAGCTGTTCCTTAAAGGGAACAACAAAAAAAGAAAAAAACTTGCACACAAAATTGTTGTTCCTTAAAGGGAGCAACCACTATTCCTTAGAGGGAACAACGACTATTCCTTAGAGGGAATAACAGTTGTTCCTTAAAGGGAAAAACGAGAAAATTTACACATGAAATTGTTGTTCCTTAGGGGGAACAACAGTTGTTCCTTAGGGGGAACAATGGTTGTTCCTTAGAGGGAACAACAACTATTCTTTAGAGGGAACAACACGAAGAACATTTACATACAAAATTGATGTTCCTTAGAGGGAACAATGCTTGTTCCTTAGAGGGAACAACACAAAGAAAATCCACATGAATATTGCTATTCTTTAGAGGGAACAACAACTGTTCCTTAGAGGGAACAACAATTGTTCTTTAGAGGGAACAACAATTGTTCCTTAGAGGGAAAAACAATAGAAAAAAACAACTTATATACAATTTATACAAGAAAATTCAATCAAATACAAAGGAAAGTTTTATGTACAAATTTAAAAAATAATTAAATTATTCACTGGACCAATGTTGTGGATGGGTTGCCTTCCTCAGCAAGAATTTGTATAGTGGAATCTTCCTGTAACTGTTGGCAAAAGGACTCCCTGGTAAGCGGTTTGTGATAGAATCGTACTCAATGTCCATTCACTTTAAAAGAGTAGCTAGACCCATCAATTGTGGCTAATGTAAGGGTGCCATTATCATGCACCTGTTGTATCTCATAGGGGCCTAACCATATGGTTTGGAGTTTTCTGGGGAAATCCTAGAACCTAGAATCATACTGAAGTTCCCAATCACCTTCGTGGAAGATCTTCTTCTTGATAAGGGCATCATGCCATCTCACGTTTTATTGTTGGATCAGTGTAGTATGCTGAAGCGTTGATAGCTTGATTTCATCCAATTCATTGATTAGATGTAGCCTATTAATTTGTGCTTCATTTAAGTTGAAGCCTACTTCCTGAGCTATCCTCAATATATAAATTTCAAATTCAATTGGGAAGACAGGTTCTTTGAAAAACACTAGTTGATATGGGGAATATCCCGTGGTATTTCTCCTTGTCGTGCGGTATGCCCATAGGGCTTTTGGCAATCAGGTATCCTAGTCACGTTTCTGTGATGCGACTCTCTTTGTAACTATTGCCTCAATTACGTTATTGATACTTTCTTCCTGGCCATTTGCCTGCGGGTGGTATGGAGTTGTGATTTTGTGCATGATATGATGATTTTTTAATGTCACAACAATCTTATGGCCTATAAATTGTGACCCTCCATCCGTGATTATTTCTCTAGGCAAGCCATATCACAAGAAAAGTTGGAAAAGGAAGTGAATTATTGAGTCCCCAATTGCCCTTGGTAATGCTTCTGCCTCCACCCATTTAGTCACATATTCTAGTGCGACTAGTATGTATGTCTTTTGATTAGATGATGGGTTTATTGGACCAATGAAATCCAAGGCCCATCGTTGAAAATGTTCAATGACTAGTTGTAGAAGCAGGGGCATCTCATTGGATTGCCCAGGGTGTCCTATTCTTTGGCAACTGTCGCATGCCTGTACAAACTTCTTGGCATCCTTAAAAATGGTAGGCCAATAATAGCCCATTTGTAAGACTTTGTGACCAGTCCTACGATCTACAAAATGTCCATCGCAAGGCCCATCACAACAAGCTTTCAGGATGTCGAAGATTTCATCTTCCCTGACACATGTTTGAATATGCATATCGGTTCTTGTATGAAATAAATACCCTCTGATCCAGGAGAACTGAGTGCTATGTTTTATTATTTGTTTTCTTTCACTGGGAATTAGGTGCTTGGGTAATTTTCCCACTGCTAGGTAGTTTGTGACATCCACGTACCATGGTGTTTTCATGGTGACATCGAATAAGTGTTCATCAGGGAACTAGTCTTCTATTATTGCTGAGTCATCTATCTTTGGCATACATGAAAGGAAGTCTGCTACTGGATTTTCCTTTCCTGCTCGATATTTGATTGTTATAACGAATTCCTGCAAAATGATCAACCATCGTGTCACTCTTCCATTTGTAAGAGGTTTATTAGCTAGATATTTAATAGCAAAGTGATCAATATACAAAACCACATGGTATCCTATTATATAATGTCTGAATTTATTAATAACATAGATTATAACCAAAAATTCCTTTCCGGTCACAGTGTAATTCAATTTAGCTGGAGATAGATTCTTGTTGATGTAGTATATTGCATATGGCTTCTTATCTTCCTCCTAGCTGAGAACTCCTCCAATGGTTGTATCTGATGCATCAGATGAGATTTGAAATGGAAAATCCCAGTTTGGGCCTCGTAATACTGGAGCTGTTGATACAAGTTGTTTTAAATCATCAAAAGTAGTGTCACATTTGTCAGTCCACATGAAATAGATATTTCCCGTTAATGCATATAATGGTGCAGCAAGTTGAGAGAAATTATTTATAAATCTCCTATACTATCCAGAAAATCCCAAGAAACTGCATACCTCTGTTTGTGTGGAGGGGGTAGGTATTAAAATAATTATTTGAATTTTTGCTAGATCTACTTGGATTCCAGCTGCTGAGATGTAGTGGCCCAAGACTTTCTCTAATGTTTGTAATGCCAACTCGAAGTCATCTCTGTAGGGTGTAAAGTCATCCATGTACACCTCGAGCCCTTCGTTTATCAAATCTGAAAAAATGATGAGTATAGCCCTCTGGAATGTGCCAGGTGCATTTCACAGTCCAAAAGGTAAGACCCTATACGAAAATTTCCCCTAAGGATAGGTAAAGGTAGTCTTATCCTGGTCTTCAAGGGCAATTTGAATTTGATTGTAGCTGTTGAAGCCATCTAGGAAAGAAAAGAATTTATTTCTTGCCAATGTGTCCAAGACCTGGTCAATAAACGAAAGGGGAAAATGGTATTTTTGGGTTTCTTTATTAAGCTCTCTATAGTCAACACCTATATGCCACTTTCCATTCTTTTTAGGCACCACTACTAATGGAGAGACCCATTCGCTATCAAATATTGGATAGATGAAATTTACATCTAACAGTTTTTGTAGTTCATCTTTAACAATATCTTTAAGGTGAGGGTTTAACCTCTGTTGAGGTTGTCAAATGGGGTTGGCATATTTCTCTATATAGATGTGGTGCATGCATAATTGGGGATCAATCCCTTTCATGTTCGGGTAATCCCATGCAAAATCATATTTATATTTTCTCAAAATTTGAACAACCTTTTGCTCTTGGTCAGCAGTCAAGTTTTTGTTGATATTTCAGGTTTTCCCTCCCTTAGTTTCTATGGTTTTGCTATTATAAACAGAATTTGTTGGTATTGACTGGTCATTAATATCTTTTAAGGGGTCTTCTTCAATTTTGTTATCTAGGGCTACTTCAATCATGTGACACTTTGGATGGGATACAACATCTGGTTGGTTAATGTAAGTGTTAATATGTCATCTTGTGTTTGATCCTTGAATTCGAGAGCATCTTCTATAGTTAGCGGTGATCTAATTTTTTTCAGTTAGATATGATACAGGTTGTTTTCTAGCCTTTATTATTATTAAACTTGGATGAGCTGGAGGATATAAGGCTAAATTCTTCACATTACTTCCTCTTGCTATGGTCATGTTGCCTGTTCGATAACTTATGTAAGCATCTGTGGTTGCTAGCCAAGGTCGTCCTAGAATTAGGGGATGTCTATTTAGCCGATTTCTAGGATTGATGATCAAAAAATATGTTGGGTATTCCTAGGAATGTACAGACACCATTACATCTTATAATGTGCCTTTTGGTTTGACTATTCATTGGTCAGCTAGTTCCAACAAGGTCATGTTTGGGTCCAACGATGTAATGCTAAGCTTTTGATAGATTGTTGTTGTAAGAATATTGGTTGCTATTCCTAGGTCAACTAATGCATTGGGAAAGGAGCATCCATTAATCTATACCGTGACTATAGGGTTTCCTAGGTCCTCATATTTTACCGGTGTTTCTTTGCCTGATAATAAATTGGACAAAGTACCGACTACATGGATAGTTGGGGTTGTTTTATTGTCCTATTTGGCTTTTTTTGTACACATTCCTTAATAGTTTTTGCATAAATTGGAATGTCTTGAATAGCCTAGAGGAGAGGTATTTTTACACACAAATTTTTTAATTCTCCCAGAAGATCAAAATCGGGATATTCGATTGGGTGAGGTATGATTAATCTTTATGGGAATGGTGGAGAAGAGGTGATAGTTTGATCATGAGTTTTCTATTTAACCATCTTCTCCACTTGTGGTGCTTGGTCTACAGGTAACAAATCTTCAATTTGTATATTTTTATCCCCCTATGTTTCTATTATTCGCCTAGACATTAATTTAAGCTCATTAGACTCTCCCAACTATGTTTTTGGCTATGGTCCCTCGATAATTTGCATAGATTGGATTGGTCTATTATTGGGGTTCAGGTTGTGCTAGGCTAGCAACTGTGGTCATAGATTGGTCTGAGGGTTTTGTTGCAATGTGTAGGGTGCTGGCAGTGTAGGTTGAGGTAGGGGGATTGTTCCTATTGGCTGGTTTGCAGGTCTTTGCCAGTTTGACTGCCAACTCTGGTTTTGTGAGGTGGAGGGTGGCCACTGAGATTGATATGCATTATTCTGCCAGAATGGTGGGAAGTAAAAGGAATTTGGCCAATTGTTATTTTGATTTGATTGGTTGGGCCAAGGTCGCATAAAGAATGGTTGTTATGACCAATTAGAAAAAGGTGGCTAGTTCTGCCACATAGCTCCTGGGTATTGTTGTTAATTATATTGCGAGGGTTAAAAGAAAGGAGTTGGGTTAGTAGGTGTACCTGTCCATCGTGGTTGCCATTGGCGATGCTGATTTAGTAGGTAGACTGGTTCTGTTTTTTCCTCTGCCTCCTTATAGACTACTTTTAACCCTGGGAGTGATGGGCTTCCTTCTGCGGTATGATCTTTAGTACATATGGCACAGGTTTGAACCATATCCAATGGGCATTCTTTGTGACTATGCTTCTTCCTACATCTATGATTTGAAATCACCCCTAGGTGACCTCAGGAAATTAATGAAGGTATTACAAACTCATGTGCTGGTGTGTGCCTATGTTATTTTAAGCAATGGATCGATAAGGTTGCGAAATACACAAGCAATGGAAAACAATAAGAGAAACATAGCAAGCAAATGCAAAAACACAACAATTTAATAAGGAGTTCACCCAATCATCCTAGGCTACATCTCCTGGTCCAGTTTTTAGTGGTGGCTAGTGGCCTTTTTTATTGTGTCTTTAAGAAGAGTTTTTATAATGAGGAGCTCAATTTGAGTCTCTTCTAACAGATGACACTTAGTAGGGTGGTACTTGGATTCCCCAAGCCACTAGAGTACACAGACTCCCCCTTACCAAGTCTCAACCTCAACTGGTCTTAATGGGATGAGTCCAATTTGGTACTTAGTTCCTGACAGATATCCTCACAGGGATTACTTGAACCTCTCAAGCCTTCTCGGTTCTATTTGCTCAATGCTACCTTAGCTCTGCAGGCCAACTCAACTTCTCTGTTCTTTGCTTCTTGCTTCACTCTCTATTCTGTCTCCTCTATCTCCTCTATCTGTTTGTGGCTTAAAGCCAATCTGTCCCTTGACTGTTCGCTTCCTCTTCTAGCCCTTCAGATCACTTGCCTCTGTCTACTTGGAATTCCCTGCTTCTATGTCATCGCCACTGTGTAACGTTTCACAGAGAGGTGGCCACTTGTTCCTTCATGAACTAAGCGCCAGCTCTTCCTTGAACGGTTCGTTACTTCGGTTACTTTGTGAAATGATTCATCCACCAGCTCAGCAATCAAATCAGACTTCAAAATTTTATATGCCTCAGCTTATTCTTCTGCCAAATCTAGTCTCCCATTGGGTGTAATCTCCGCCATTTGATCTGGGGCCTCCAGATCCTACGGTCATCACTTTTATCACACGGGTGACTTTCTTGACCATTAGCCCATGATGAGAGTGGTTTTCTCTCTCATTTGGCAGACACATGTTATTCAATGTATGGAATCATTTGGTCCTTTGACAAACCCGCTTACCACCCGAAATGCCTTCGATATTTTGTCGGTTTTGGAGCGCGAGACCCGCCTTTCATTTTACCACTTTTCCCATGGTTTCCTGGTTTCCCTTGTGACCGTGTGCTCAAGGCCTTTTCTTCTTGAGGGGATTTGTCCTGCGATGTGCGATTAGAAACAACCTCCATTTCTGGGTTTGAGCCTCCCAACTGCCAATTTGCGCCATGCATAGTCCCGATGGGCCAACAGTCAATCCGCTTTAACCGAAGATCCTTGTTGCTCTGTGATGCCTGCAAATTACCATTATTCAGAGGTTATTCCTGATAACTCATTGTTTATAAGATTTTAGAGTCTGTCATAATTTGAAACAGTCATAGAACTCTGATAATATTCAAGGATCCAATTCGGATCACGGCCTTCCCACTGAGAAAGATTTTGGACCACCAAAAGTTGGTTTTCAAGCATCGACTAAGTGAGGGTATGATTGTCTCACTCGTCCAATATCTATCCACTTTGCATTACTTTTCTTTGAACCCCTGAGCCTGATTTTGAGGTACTCAAAATCTTCCCTATCATTCTCACCTTCCTGTCCAAAACTGTGTCTTCCTGCAATTCATTAAGATATTCAGGTAGCAAGTCATCGATAGAAGGCAATTGACTCTGCTCTTCAGGATCCTCAATTACTGAAGGTTCAAATAACCTCAAGCTATCTACATTTACGACTGAGTAGATGTGCATGTAAGCCAATAGATCAAGGTGAAAAGCATTCTCACCAATCTTATGAAGTATCTTGAAAGGTCCATACCTGATAGGCTTTAACTTTTTACCATCCCCTTGCATCTTGTCCTTACTGATATATAGCCAAACTTGATCACCAACTTGGAAACTATGCTCCATCCGATGCTTGTCATGCCTTGCCTTGTATTTGGCCTAGCTCTTTTCCAGTTGTTCCTGTACTGCCTGGTGAATCTCTTGGATTTGTTCAATGAACTTAGTTGCCTTGTCCACAACATTGTGTCCCTCAACTATTATGTCCTTACCAAAGACAAATCCAAGGGCGACCTTGGTGTGAAACCAAAACAGGTCTCAAAAGGGGATCTCTATTTAGAAGAATGTTTGGCTCGGTTGTAAGCATGTTACACATAACATAAATGTTCATCCCAAATCTTGGGATTCTTTCCTGCAATATCCCCTGAGTAACTGGATCACTATCCTATTGATTACTTCTGTCTAGCCATCGGTTTGTGGATGGAAAGTTGTGCTTTTCTTCAGTTTGGTGTCCATCAATTCCCACAGACTTGACCAAAACATTCCCACAAATCAAGTGTCTCGATCAAATATAATGGAAGTGGGTAATCCAAAATGAACCCATACAAGTTGAAAGAACAATTTTGCAGTTTATTCAACTATAATCTGTTTATTACAAGGTATCAAAAAACACATTTTGTTGAACCTATCCACAACAACATACTAAAAATCATGACCTTTCCTAGATTTAGGTAGTCCTCCAACAAAGTCCATGGAAACACTCTCCCAAGGATGAGAAATAACTGGTAATTGAGTGGACAAGCCTAGTTTTCTATCGTTGGGCTTGCTTTTGGCACACATAGTACACCCTCTTACATATCTAGAAACTGTCTCGTTCATTTTTAGCGAATAACAAAATCCTTGCAGCTGTCCAACTATTTTACTTACCCCAAAGTGACCTGATATTAGAGAAGTGTGTGCTTCTCGAATTATCTTTACTCTTTTAGTTTGTGGAATGCATAGCTTACCACAATGATATAGGAGTTGGTCCTTAACATGATAATCCAATTCTTCTACTTGTTTGCCTTGAATTAAAGTTGCATATACATCTTTAAAGTCTATATCTTGAGCATATTGTTCAACATAGCTCTGATTTAACACAGAATTATGCTTAAGTATAGTAGATGCATTTATAATGGGTCTGGATAACATATATGTAAATTTATTGTGTATTCCCTTTTTATATATAATGACTAAATGAAACTGTTGTAGAAAACCCATCCATCTATAATGTCTTGATTACTGCAACTTATTTTGGGAGTATAGATCTTGAAGTGGATAACTATGTATTCTGTCTCTTTTCCCATTAAGTAATGTTTCCACTTTTTCACACTCTGTACTAGTGCATACAATTATTTATCATATGTGGGATAGTTAACTACTGTAGAATTAAATGTCTCAGAATGATAACATATGGGTCTACCGTGCTGTGTCAACACTGCTCCCATGGCATAGTCACTGGCATCCATTTGGATATCAAACGATCTTTGAAGATTAGGCAATGCTAGTATTGGTTCTGTACTAATCTTTTCTTTCAAGGTGTCGAAGGCTTTCTACTGTTTTCCTCCCCACTGAAACACCTTGTTCAATCCTGTTAAAGCATGTAAGGGAGCTGAAATTAAGGAAAAGTTAGAAATGAACTTTCTCCAATATTGTGCTACTCCTAAGAAGCTCCTAACTTCTATAGCATATTTGGGTTTAGGCCAGTTTACAATGAATGCCACCTTAGAGGGATCTATCTTCAATTCACCACCCCCTACTATATGTCCCAAATAATTCAAAGATGTTTTTGCAAATTCACATTTTTAGAGTTTAACAATAAGTTTTTCTCTTTTCAAAACATCTAGTGTGTGCTTAACATGCTTTAAATGTTCTTCCCATGTTTTGATAAATATCAGAATGTCATCTAGATATACAATAAAAAAATCATCAAGAAAAGGTCTGAGTAAATCACTCATTATTCTCATGAGAATAGCAGGAGCATTAGTTAAGCCAAAAGGCATAACCAGCCACTCATACAATCCTTGCTTTGTTTTGAAAGCAGTCTTCCATGCATCTTGTTCTACAACTCTGACCTGATGATATCCACTATGCAAGTCTAACTTGGAAAAATAAATAGCTTCTTTCAATTGATTCCAATAGAACATTTATGCAAGGAAGGGGATAACAATTTTTTATTGTTATCTTATTCAGTGCTCGGTAATCAATGCACATTCTCCACGAGCCATCTTTCTTTCTCACAAAAACAATTGGAGATCCACATGGTGATGTGCTAGGTCAGATGAACCCTATCTCGAGCAACTCTTGAACCTGCTTCTTGATTTCTACATTCTCTAAAGCAAAAAACTTGTACATCCCAATGTTAGGCAATGGTGCATCTTGCTGAAAATTAATTTCATGCACTATTTCCTTTTTGGGTGGCAGAAATTTAGGTTCTTGAAACAAGATATCATACTCTGAAACAACTTTTTCTAAATCAGCTTGTTGTTTAGCATCACAAACCTCAAATACGTTGGTTTTATTAGGTTTCTTTTCCTTTACAACCATTAGTAAAAGTTGTTTGCATGAATTTATCATTCATTTCATCTACCCTGAGTTTATGAGAGTATAATTATTCTTGAGCTTATGAGCTCTTACAAAGTATTCGATTCCATATTTAATGAGTAGATACTTGTTCTCAGCTCTATAGAAAACAACTTTTCTGTCATACAAGTAAGGACTTCCTAAAACAATTCCACATATATCCAAAGGAATTATGTCTAACTAAACCTCATCTACAAATATTGACCCAAAATAAAATTTGAGTTTGCATTGTCTAGTCACTTGTAGTTGTGCTTTATCATTTAACCATCCTGATGGGTATGGTTTCTTGTGAGGCATAGTTAGTAATCCCAACATCTTTACAATTTATTCAGAAATTAAATTTACTTGTGAGACACTATCAAACAAAGTATCAATCTTTTGATGTTTGGAAATAACTTGAATATGTAAAAGCTCATGCCTTTTCCTCTCATTTCCTTCATCAATAGTAGATTGTGTGGAATTACTAGTAGATGCTTCATAATTCTTAACTTTTATACTTGTGACTGCAATGGTTGTTTCATCTCCTAAGTCCAACGCCAAATCTTTTTGAATAGCTACAACAATCTTCTTCTTTTTGCCCTCTAACTTCTTAGGTCTTAGCTCTGGATGCAGAATCCAACAGTGCTCATCATCATGCCCATCCTTCTTACAATGAGTGCATGAAGATTTTCTTGTTTGTGTAGTGTTGTCCTTCCTTGCTTTCCATTTCTATTTTCTTTTCTTCTTATTCTTGCTTGCAGTGGGTTGGGATGATCCCCCAACTTCTAGGTTTCCATTATTTCCTCTAGCCTCTAGATGCATAGCTTGAACAGATACCTCATTTATACTAGTGGGATTAAACATGAGGATAATGTACCTCATGTAGCTATGTAGACCACCGATGCACTTCAACAGAGTCTCAGGTGAGTCTAATGAGATTCCTAGAATCAATTATCTCTTCCTAAATTCTTGGGTGTAACCTTGTACACTTTTCCCTTTCAGTTTTCGAAGGGTTTTCCAGCTCATCATGGCTTGCTGCATGTAGGCCAGTGGATAGAACTGCTTTTTGATTGCAGAAACAAATTCACTCCAGACAGAAATAGTCTTACCATGTCTCTTCATGTGAGCTTGGGTCGTGCCTTCCCAAAAAACCAAGGCAGTTCCTCCAAGGCGTAGGCTGGCTAGATTAATCTTTCTCTTGTCTGAATCAATACTCTACACTCTGCAATAAACATCAATTTGTCTAATCCAATTGTCCAACTTTTCTACATTCAACTCTCCATCATATATTGGTAAATCAAATTTAACATCTAGTTGAATCAAATATGTCTTATTTTTATGTTTAGGGCTATTAGGACATGTGAGAAAGTTTTCTTCTTTCCTTTTGCCTTTTGAGTGGTCATGGAGGAGAGACTCTTCTTCTCCTTTATCTTGTTTGGAGCCTGATACATCTTCGTCTTTATGTTTTCTAAAGTCCTTATACATTTCCTCTACCATGGACCTTATGGCCAGGAAATTGTCTATAAATTGAGGGTCTAGCCCCACAGAACCTTCCTCTGACGTTGTATTCTAAGGATAGACTCTTCCAATTTAGGATTATTTTCAACCAACTCTTCTTCTACTAATTTGAGCTTTGATCTAGTTATCATTCAACAGCTAAATCTAGCACAAGCTTGTCTAACCTTAATAGCTTAGAGCTTTAATACCACATGATTTTAAATCACTTATGACTGATCTCAGTAAATTAATGTAGGTATTACAGACTCATGTGTTGGTGTGTGCCTAAGTTATTTTAAGCAAAAGATCGATAAGATTTCAAAATACACAGGCAATGGAAAACAGTAAGAGAAACATAACAAGCAAATGCAAAAACACAACAATTTAATAAGGAGTTCACCCAATCCTCCTGGGCTACATCTCTTGGTCTAGCTTTCAGTGGTGGCCTTTTTTCACTGTGTCTTTAAGCAAAGTTTTTACAATGAAGAGCTCAATTTGAGTCTCCTGTAACAGATGATGCTTAGTAGGGTGGTACTTGGATTCCCCAAGCCACTAGAGTACACAAACTCCCCCTTACAAAGTCTTGACCTCAACTGGTCTTAATGGGATGAGTCCAATTTGGTACTCAATTACCGATAGATATCCTCACAGGGATTGCTTGAACCTCTCAAGCCTTCTCGGTTCTGTCTACTCGATGCTACCTTATCTCTGCAAGTTAGCTCGACTTCTCTATTCTCTGCTTCTCGCTTCACTCTCTATTCTGTCTCCTCTGTCTCCTTTGTTTGTTCATGGCTTAAAGCCAATTCATCCCTTAACTGTTTGCTTCCTCTTTCGGCCTTTCGGATCACTTTCCTCTATCCACTTGGAATTCCTTACTTCTGCATCATCACCACTATGTAACGTTTCACAGAGAGGTGGCCACTTGTCCCTTCACGAACTAAGCACCAGCTCTTCCTTGAACGGTTCGTTACTTCAGTTACTTTGTGAAATGATTCATCTGCCAACTCAGTGGTCAAATCAGACTTCAAACCTTTATATGCCTCAGCTTATTCTTCCACCAAATCTGGTCTCCCATCGGGTGTAATCTCCGTCGTTTGATCAGGGGCCTCCAGATCCTACGGTCAACACTTGTATCGCATGAGTGACTTGCTTGACCATTAGCTTGCAATGAGAGCGGTTTTATCTCTCATCCACCGTACACATGTCATTCAATGTATGGAATTGCTTGGTCCTCTGATAAACCCGCTTACCTCCCAAAATGCCTCCGATATTCCGCCAATTTTGGAGCGCGGGACCCGCCTATTGTTTTAGCGCTTTTCCTATGGTTTCCTAGTTTCCCTTGTGACCGTGCACTCAGGGCCTTTCCTTCTTGAGGGGATTTGTTCAAAAACAGCCTCCATTTCTGGGTTTGAGCCTCCCAACTGCCAATTTGCACCACGCACAGTCCCCATGGGATAACGGTCAACACACTTTGACCTAAGGTCCTCGTTGCTCTGTGTTGGCTGCAAGTTACCATTATTCAGAGGTTATTTCCTAATAGCTCATTGTTTACAATATTTTGAAGTTTGTCATAATTTGAAACAGTCATAGAAATCTGATAATTTTGAAGGATCCAATTCGGATCAATCTAGGACAAAATATCACCAAGTTTTGTTCTACTTTAGCCTGCTTCTGCTTGGCTTGCATGATGTCTAGTTGTGTTGTCAAAGTTTCTAAGATATTTGTTTTGAAATCCTCTAGCAGGTTGCCAATTTCTACACGAGTGATGCTTTTTCTAGATATTTTGCAATCTCTGGTGGTCACATTACGTTCTGCTGGTTTCAAACTCATACTGCCTCTTGAGCACTTGATACACAATTTAATAATATCAGCATAATAGTCTTGATATATATCACCTTTACCCATAATATTTAATGTCTCTATCCACTGTTCTTTCATTCCTTTAATCAATGTAGTTTTTAACACATTATCAGGCAAAGGCAGAGTTGCATAGGGAGACCGCTGGAGGTTATATTGAAAACGTTCTACATATTCTTCCAATGTTTCACTAGGTCTTGCTACCATTTGGAATATTTCGTCTTTCAATTCCTAGATCTGCAATAGTCCTGATATTTTTTAAGGAAAGCATTTTTCATTTTATGCTAATCATTTATTGCGCCCCCACCTAATCCCATAAACCAACGTAGGGTTACTCCTTTTAATATAGAGGGAAACACCTTTAGTTTCTGGGGGTTGATGGTATAATCATAATCCCGACATAATACATCAAATTCAAACAAAAATGAATCTAGATCCTCGGATGTGAGTCCATGAAAGATGGGAATATTTTGGATAGGGATAACTTTCATGGGTGCATTGACAACAATGTCAATGATGGAATACTGCAATGTAGAGGTCTGGGGTGCTTGTGGGTTGTTGGCCATTTGATCAAATATATGCCACTAACCTTATGGGATCTATAGAGAGTTATTCCTAGGGTGATTAGAAGAGGTGGGAATGATCTTAACAACACTCCCTTGGTCTAGGATACTAGGTGTCCCTTGTTGAATTGCTACCTGAGGGGATCTTGGATCCTTTGTTTCCCTTATTTCTCCTCCTCCTTCACGAATATTACAAGAATTCCCTTCTTGTGACGAAATTGGGCGTGGATTTTCAATTTCCTAAAAACTCTACTTAGTTCCTACCATTTTCTGTGGACCTCAACGTAGGCTATAGAAGGTAAGCCTGTGTCCCGAAGGGAGACAATAGGTTGTCTGGAAACAACGTTTTTGGGACCTACTGATGGCTGAGATTAAAATTTCTTTAAGATGTCATCTATGAATGTTGATCGTCCAAGGGTGACCAGTCCCTTAGATTTTTCAAGTTTGAGTAGTGGAATTGGATTGTTTTCGGCTTTTTTCTTCTTAGTCATTCATGCAAACAATTCAAATGTTTATCTCTACCCTAAGTTCCTAACAATTATGCTGGAAACCAGGTGGGGGAGCAGGAATTTTATGTGTACGCAGGTTCTTACCTTTCATTTTTAATACCCAGTTCTCTCTCAACAGACAAGCATCAACACCTACCTTAGTTTTCTACAATTGTGCTGAAAGGCGGGCTAAGGAGAAAGTGCTTTAATTTCTCATTACGTAGGTTCTTACCTTCCATTTTCAATACCCAATTCTTCTTCAACAATAATTATCAGATGTACATCACTCTTTGTAAATGGCTACACTCTCCTTGGTAATGACGCAAAAATGTTGGGTGATAAAAGGTGCCTTTAACAACTCCTAATTATCCTCACATTAATTATCAATCTGGGTAAGTCCTCTTATTTCAAGAGTGTACATAGTATGTGGCTACTATTTAATTTAGAGAGTAATGATGCATATGTTGCAGTATAGATATTTTAATAGAAGAGTAAACGGATGTGTCTAATAAATTCCAATTTCAATTAAAGAAAATTCAATCCTTTAACGAAATCAAATCTTTCACCAATTCAAGTAACAACAACATCAATTGAGAGTATATTAATGATAACTCATCTCTCTTGAACTGATTTAATCTAAATCAAACTCACTCTTCAAAAAATGATTTAAACAGTAATGATATCAATCTGAGATCTAACAGCGATAGTTAAAAAAAAAAAAAAAAAAAAAAAAAAAAAAAAAAAAAAAAAAAAATTAATTAAAAATTAAAATCATATTAATAAAAAAATTTCAAATCAAATAATTATTAACTTAGCCGACCTGTGTGGTTTTCCAATAGTTTTCCATCCTTTATCTATTTATTTCCTCTCCGCTGCTCTTCTGTCATCATCATTCTCTCATCCTGAAGATGGATCCCACTTGGGATTCGAAACGTCGGTTCAAAAATGACAAAACTGTGGATTCTCCGGTAAATTATTCAAAAGAGATAAAATCACAAAAAGCAAGAATACTATCAAACCATCACATTTGTGAGAATTGGAAATGTATGACATAGAGAAAGTAGTTAAATCCATTAGAAGTTGAGCCCTTGGCCACCAATGAACGCTGCTAAGTTACTTCAGATAATGCAAAGGAACAACAACTTCACTTATCTATTAATCATCAAACTGAATGAGCATTACAATATATTCATGTTCTTCTTGACAACGAGAGTCTATAATTAAAATTACAATTTCAATAGTAACAGAGATTCCCCCCTTACTTCTTACAAACATCTCCTTTTATAATAGGAAAGGCTAAAAGATAAATGATAAACACAATCCCTCGGGATCTCTTGATCCTGAGGGATTCACAATAGATTTCCAACTTTAGACATCCTTTCCTTTCTCACCCTGATTCTTCTAATTTAATTTGGCCTTATCTGCAACCGCCATGTTCCTTCCTTAGCATGTCGATCTTTGTTGCTTCTTCATAGGGAACAACATTTGTCCCTTTTGTTGTTTTCCTGCATAAAGAAGGGTAATAATTAGCTAAGTCATAACTGTAGATAATTTCTTCATTTTTTTTACCATAATTCCTTAATAGATTGACGCGTTGAGATATAGAAAAGACAAGAATAAAGGAAAAGGATGATGGGATTAATAGTAAATGCATACCTTTTCCATGACTCAACAGTCCTCTGGTCAAGTCCAAGCCTCCTTCTTCCTGCATCGTGGTGGCCCCTATTTCCTATGATGTTGCTTCTTGTTAGACTCCCTTGATATGCTCTGCGGCGGCCTTCGCTGCCTCGCGGAAAGCCCTTACCTCCTCAGCCAACTGTTATTGCACTTCTACTAAGCCAATAGCTTGGTGGCATCCTTCGGTTTTTGTACCATTGTCTTATCGCGCAGCACTAGATCTAGGGCATGCCACTCGGGTGGCCATGAGTCGAGCACAACAAAGATGGCATCATCAATCGCGATGGAAGGAAGTTTGTTCTAGTTCTATGCTGGATATTTGCACGCCTTAATATACACATTGTGCATATCTGCCTTGAAGTCTGCAAAGCGCCATAGATTATCGTACACTGTGTGGGGTAGGCGCAACCTTCTATTAATCGACATCTGGATGCTCGCCTCCATGAGCACAGAAAAGATATTAATCTCATGGATCCGTGTGGCATCCTTCATAGCCGAGAGTGACACATATTTTGCGGCCTCTGGCATGTCCTATTCAAGAGGAGGGAAATGGATGTCCTCAAGCCATTCCCCTGACACCAGTACGATGGACAAGAGCAACCACATGTAGTGGAAGGTCTTGCCCTGCTCCTAGACTTCCTTGTAGTTGGTGAGGAATTCTTCACAGGGGAAGGTGGCCCAGTTGAATTGGATCCCCCTCACACATTGTTCGGCCAGCGTGACGACCGTCGCTGGTACCTCGTTTCCGCAATATTTTCTCATCACCTTCTTGACCAGTAGCTGGGCGGCTATGTGCAACCCTTTTTCAGGAATTCTACTAATTACGTAGCCTCTCTGCTTCTTTTCCAACTTATATTTCTTCTTCATGGCCTCTACGAGCACCAAATCTTTGCTTTTTCCAACTATTTCTGCGGGGTCCCTTCCCTCACAGGGAAGCTGATAAATCATGTGAATAAGCTCTACCGTGATGGGAATGGGCTCCTCCAGCCACAACTACCCCTTGTGTACTAGGAAAAGTAGCTGCCTGATGACAAATATTGTAATTAGTGCGTGATGAAAATTTGGAATCCATAGTAGGTGGAGTATCCCGGCCTTCTCCACATCGCGCATCCATTTATGCGGTTCTAGTGTTGTAACGAACCCCTCCTTGCTCTATTTCATGAGTTTTCTAGTCTCCAAATGTGGGAACTTTTCGCTGTCTGCAAGGTCCCAGTATTCGAATTTCATTGTGGGCATGCGGCCTAGAACTAAACATTCAAACAAAATTTTGTCTAGAATGAGCTGGGTTTGGAGTGCGCTCTTAGCGGCGTCTAAATCCTTGGGTACTTTTGCTTTCCCTTTCTGTGGAGGGACATACTCAGGTAGTTTTGTTGTAGTGTGCACCCGCTCGATGTCTTCTTCCATTTCTTCATCCACCTCTATCTCCTATGTGAAAGCCTGGAGGTCCTCTTCCTCATAATCTATTTCAAGATTAACATCCTTTCCCTTGTCTTCCATAGAAAATTTACCAAACCACAAATTTCGCGGGGAGATGTGGATTGGTCCCACTACCTGTGGATCCATCTTGGGCTTCGTCTTCTGGGGCAATTTTGGAATTTCTGGTGCATGCCCCACCTGGAACATAGGGCTCTGCACAGCTTCCTCGGTGGTACTTTCGACAAAACCCACACCTCTCTTAGTAGTTGTCATCTTGTTAGAGTTGTCTATAGTTGTTCGAGACTTTGGAGGCTCAAACACCGCTTAGCACTCAACACTGTGGGCTGTTTGTAACAACTCAAATCTCAAACAAACAAGTGTTGTCTCATGACCAGCCTTGGTAGTTTTATAACATCTTTCAAATTTGAATTTGACCGTTCCCCCCATTTCTAAGTCATTAATGCATTCTTGGCAGTAGATAGTCCCAAATCTAGTTCTGACTTCGTGTCTTAATTTCCCACCACTCACTACTCTGTCTTAAATTGGACACCTTGTCATGAACAATGACACCAACGGTCACTTCCCAGCCTACCTGTGCAGCCCCCCTGTGCGAGTGTGACCCCTGTGACATGCCAATCCTATGCGCAACCTATTTATTGCACATCTCCCTCATAAACTCTTTTATAGTCTCGTGCTCTCTTTCAACTGCTTCGAGTGCTAATATTGTGCTCCCTATGAATAGTCAAGTGGTCGTATCACCTGTGTGGGGCTTCAATTCACCTTCCAACCTAGTCCATGGGCACTCCTCAATTACCCTCATGATAGTCAGCATCATGAATTCTTTTTTATGTGGTGTGCTCTCCTAGTTACTTTGTCTAGTAAGATGCGGTCGTAGCCATGGTAGCAGAGTCAAAAATGCTCAGTGACAATCTTCTAATGTAGTATTATGGCTGCCCATATCTTGTCCTGTCATTCTAGTTTATCGACACGACATGCTTACATGACTTTTTTTCTAGTTTTTTGATCTCCACGTCAATTAATGTGCTTTTCGTCCTCAGTTGTACCCGATCTTCTTCAAGTTTGTGAAGTTTAAGGTTCCCTCGTGGCACGACTCCCTGAATCTACATATGTTCACCCTCACATAGCTGCATAATTCCTTTGTCCTGGTCCTTGCGTATTGTCCCAAATGTGGGAGCTATTGCATGAGGATTCCTTTCCTTCAAAACTATGGTCTTGACTCCACTCCTTAGCTTCAGAATCGTCTCCACGCTCCGGTTTTTTCACATGGCCCTATAGGTCCATCGAATTGCTAGCACGCACAGGTGCCAATCCATTTGTCTCACCTGGTGAACCCTGTTCAGGACTCCACATACCTTATTGAATTCTTCCACATGGAACGTTTGTGATGTGCATCGCCTTTCTTGCTGTTGTGCCTTGTTCTGATTTTTTATCCTTAGTGTCATGCGGAAAGTGTTAATCTTGCAGACAAAACCAACCTCCCTAGAAGCCTAAGACTTTCTAGTGACAAACAAGACAATTAAGAGAAATCCTTCTCTAAACATGCATTTATCACACGAGAAATCAAGTGTTTTA
>APFE030521795.1:183997-196024 GCA_000404065.3 Pinus taeda | reverse complement strand
AAATCAAGTGTTTTAGATCCTACCTGTAGTCCAACGTTGTTGTAGTAGTCCAGCCTCGTCAATCCGGATGAGCTCCTCCTTCACTTCGAAACCTGCATTCACTAACAATCAAACGATTACATAGCACCTGAATATCTCATAAAATAAAACATATTCAACATATAGACCAAGGAGTATATGAAACAACTCATTAATAACAAATTGTTGAGAAAAATGGACTTATTTGTATTAATAGGAAACAAAAGAAACCATTACAACCTGAGCCTTGGTGTTGTGCAAGTTCCTCCCAGGGTCCAGCAAGAGTTTTCCTCTACTTTGATAAGCTCACCCACTCCCAAATGAAACAAGAAAGGATAGGAATCTCTCCTCACAAGCAACAACAAGCCTAATTCCAGCAGCATCTACCCTTTAGAATGTTCAGCTTTCAACCTCCCCTCCTCTGGCCCCATGCCTGTATTTATAGTATTCTAGAGGAGGTTATTCAGTTCCAACATCAAACTCCCTCTTTTGGATGGGGTAGCTCCTCTCTTGATGGGATAAGTTCCTCTATCATAGGGATGCATGAACCATCTGGAGGCGCTCAATACATGTCAAACAATCTTCTAAATGCTCTAGAAATTACCACAAGTAACTTTTTTAAGATGAAACTCGCGCCTTTTGACCTTTACAGGAGTACGCACCCATCCTTTGGCTTACAGAGCGTACAAGTACGTAGGCACAGTGTGTTTGGGATGCGTACACACAGGTAAGGTAGAGAGAACCTGCGTACCCAGAGATAAACATGATTTTTAATGACTTTCTCTCTTTCTTGAAGTTTGGCATGGAGAGCAGAGGTATAAGGCTTGCTAAGGAGGATAATATGACTGTTGATGGAGCCATATTAATTGCAGATAGTCATGGTGACAAATTTCAGTGTAACACTTAGTTTGGGGTGTGCTTGAATGGGCTGCAAAACACACGTCGGTACCCATTGACACAGGTGGGCATGCAGGTTTCTCTAGCCTTACTAACTGACTCTGATTTGAAGCTGAGGACTTCCAAACTATAGGCACATCATCCTTCGACATTTGCGCCAGTCCTCAAAGTTTCCTTGATGTGTACCCCACCATCGTGCGGGTGTTACGCACAGTGCCCATTTCAACACATCAAATCGCTTCTGTTCCAGTACTACGCTTTCAAATTTGCTCAGGAATTCATCCACCCTCGTTAATCCATCATATGTCAATAGCTCTCTTGTCTCTATTTTCAAGCAACACAGTGATCTAATCATGATGTCGCAATTCAAGGTTGTCACTTTGTGCAATCGATTCTGTCATTGCTCTACTTCTTCGTCTGAATCTGAAGTGCAGGAGCTTTCGCGGTCCCACAAGATCCTTCCTTGCGCAGTCAGATTCACCCAATATTGGTATCACATAGTTATCTTGTAAATACAATCAAGATCATCATCGCTTTCATTGTCACACACTGGTTTAGTGTAGGTGCTCCTTCGCCTGGGTCTAGTGGAACTACTACACGTAGTGACTTTTTCTTGAAGATCATTTTATGCTTCTTCAAGTTGATGACTCTGTTCATATTAGTGGCCCAGTCTATTCCTAATAGCGTGTGATAGGGATTGTTGTCATCGAGAATCTCTATTACTTCAAAATCCGCCTACGCGTTCACGCCTTTAATATCAATTGTTACCCCTTGCAACCTTCCCATGGGAAAAATGATTCTATTGGTTTGCCACACATAATTGAATAGGGGAGCATTGTAACACAAGCCTTCCCATGCATTCCCATGTTTGATTTGGTAATAAGTTCACGTCCAAACCTAAATCTAGGATTACCTGATCCATTTCATACTCACCAATCTATGCAGTCAACCTCATTTCCCTTCCAGTGCACAATGCATGCTTTCCCAATTTCCTAACTATGTGCGGTTATCCTGGCCCCGTGCACCTAGTGATTAGCTCCTGAAGTCCTTTAACCACCTTGTTGTCACGCAATAGTTTCATGCATGTCTCCAGGATGGTAGTAAGCATTGAAGGATCCATTCCTAGCTCTAGTTGATCGTTACTACTTGAAGTGGAGGCCTTTGCGAAGCTCTTCTTAGCATCCAAGGATGTCTTCTTTGCGCGTTCTAAGTCAAACTCGGGTTCCTTCGCAGGAGCCTTGCATACCCATTTACTTTCCTCTAGTTGTTTCCCCGTATCTTCTCCCATGGCCGTACTACTTCTGAGCATCATGTTTACATTCGAGTCTTCTTCGCGTGGCTCAAACCTCATCATTTGTATATTCTAAGTCAGGGTAGGCTAGAATACCTCTTTTTCGCGCATCTTTGTGATCAATGTAGGATAGTCTATTGTTTCATGATGAAACTAAGCACAATAAGAATAGGATATCCTTGTCAGGTTGGTACAATCACGAGCATAGTTCCCTGGTGCTCCACAATTGTAACAAATTAACTTTCCGCGGCCCCTTCCTGGTCTCATTCCACCACGTCCTTGAAATCTAGCATGCATCATCCTCGCATCTGGGTCAAGGGCTCGCATTTCAGTCTGCATCCTATAAGCGGGGGTCTGATCCATCATTAGCTTGTAATCGTGGCAAGTGTGCTCATCGTGGCCTATCAACCTGTAGAAATTACAAAACAATTGTTGAGGTGTCTATGTATAGTTATGCAGCAAATGATAATTGTTTGTCATGTGTTTCCCTCCTATCTGATAGATCACGCACCATAAAGTGGGTTCCGCACTCGGCCCTGTCTGTGCCTTCAGTTTCAATGACATTGGTCGTCCTCCAGCCAAGTAGTTTGTGAACACTAGACAATGATCCTTGTCATGGCCCTGCCCTTCGCATTTTATACACCATACTTCCTCGCACACCTCTGGCTTCGGTGCCCTATCCTGCTACAAACTTTGCGTTTCTGAACACAAATTCTATAGTTGAGCGTGGATTTGTTGAACTCCCAACCCAGGGTGTTGTATCGGGGTCTCATGTAATCTCATTGCCATTTCCAACATTTCGGCCTGAGTGGAGAGTTTTTGTTATGACAACTTCGTCTTCAAGTGCAGTGCCAAAGATGCTACAAACCATCCACGATGCTATCAATATGTCAACGTCATGTTGGCTTCACGGATCATACTCTTCAGCCGTTGATCCAGATCCCAAGGATTCTCACCCGGGAGCATCACAATCTCTTTAAACCCGAAGATTGATTGTGTTATGACTTTGGTCTTCTAAATTCCCTGTTCGGCGCATTCTGGATCTCTGTTATCTTTGTGTTTGGGTGGTTGTTAGAATGCTTGATATACCATGTTAATGTGCGATCCTACAGCATGATCACCAATGTAGCCTTCTTAATATTATTGTCCATGACACCTTGTGCATCCCATACTGCTCTTACCACACACCAAAATTGGTCTGGATCCTCATTCCCTACCCCTCTGGATATTGGTAATTTGATCGTGCTCACCATATTGTACTGTGGAGGTGGTGGAGGTGGAGTAGGTGGAGATGGAGGTGAGGGAGGTGAAGTGGGTGGTGGTGTGGGTGAAGGTGGTATATGTGGAATCTGGTTCCTTATCAAACTGACTGTGCTTCTCAAAGAAACCTTTGCGAGGTCATCCTCGCTCTCCTGCGAGGGTGAAATTAAGGGATTGTTTTCCACTTCTTCACTATTTCCACTTTTGTAGATCTTTCCACTCTGTGTAGTCCCAAACATTGATTTATTCACATAACCCACTTTTCACATAACAACATCTTAATCCAGGTGTTCTAAGATTTAATATACTTACCTCGCGGTCCCTTGAGAAATCTAATGCGTCTAGTTTGTGCACTAATCCCAGAGTCCACATTATTGTTTTTTCAAGCCTACACCTTCCCTGGTCATCGGCTAGCTTCGCAATCCACTCATATAGCACAGAAGGAAAGGATGCAAAGAAAATCTTGTGGATTTCCATATACACATAGTGCTCCAACCACTTTTTCTTAGATACTTGTGGAGTTCTGTTTTCCTATGTTGTGAACTTGAGAATCTTCTTGTCCAACCACTCTTCAATTTCCTTCTTTGTTGGGTTCCAGTGGCACGACATCAAACATCCCTTATGCAGATCTCGTTCCCAACAATAGAACCATTTGTTGGCTTAACGAGGCTTGACCCAAGTTCGGAAGTGATTTAGCTAAGCAAATCTCGGTACTACTGGCCCTTTCAGCGATAGTCCACGGAGCGTGGACTGAGGTCTTACCCAGAGTAGTATGGGAGGGTTCTAAAACCAGGTTTCCGCACTGTAAGGATGTTTGATATGAGGTGATTGGTATGTTGTCCAACGTCTGCACTTACGGCACTACACGGACCAGCGGGTACCCCGCACCCTGTCATATTGTCTTCACGCAGTTCTAGCCACAACGTGACCCGTGTTATTTACCCAAGTCTTCCATAATTAGTCTCCATTAGCTGATTACTTAGATTAAATTCACATATCAACATTCATATGAGTATTCATCAAGTGCACACAATAAATGAACAGAATCAAAGTAATGCATAACATTAAAATATAGATTCAAGAATAGATGCACATAGTAAACTTCTCTTTATTAACTTTTAAATCCAATTACATACTCGACTCCACCCTGCACACTCAACTGTAGGGGTCCATGCACTCAGCTGTAGAGCCTCTTTTTACTACTATGACCTAGAACACTTCAGCTTCCACTCTATGCTCTAACCATGCCTTCGCTATTCTATCTATTCTCTACTAATCTTAGCTATCTTTACACTTAGAGCCTCACTCTATCTATATAATCCCATGGTCCATGGACCATGGGTAGGCTGACATACCTTTACATTAAATTACAATATTTTAGGGCAGACAACCCTATGGCTCATCTTAGACTTCGCGATCCGTGCCTGCAATTTGCAGTCTTATACCATCTTTGACAAAAATTTGGGCTTTGAGCCCCCAAAACTACTACGTGGAATCCCACCCAACAATGTTGAATTTAGAGGACAATTGAGTCTTCAAATCCTAGATAATTTATTTTTCATTTCCAATCAATAACATATCATCCACACACAAGACCAAATAAATAAGACAGTAAAAAATTAATTAATTAATTAATACACATAGTGATCCGCTTTTCTCCACGTGAAGCCAAGTACTTGCACATATGTATCAAATTTATGATACCACATCCTTAGGGACTGCTTTAATCCATATAAAGACTTTTTAGCCTGCATACTAGTTCTTTCTTACACTTCACTAGAAATCCTTCAAGTTGGTTCATGTATATCTCTTCTTCTAGATCCCCATGAAGAAATCTTGTCTTCACATCCATATTTTCTACTTTGAAATAGAAAGCAACAACAATAGATAAAAGTAATCTAATATAAGCTACCTTGGCAAGAGGAGAAAAAATATCACCAAAATCAATTCACGGCACCTAGGAATAACCTTTTGCTACCAATCGAGCTTTGTATTTCTCCAGCTTGCCTTATGCATTCATATTCTTCTTAAATAACCATTTTCTACCAATCGGTTTCCTTTTGGCCAAAAATTCCACCAAATCCTAAGTCTCATTTTTATCCAAGTATGCCATTTCTTCAACCATGGCCTATTTCTAGAGTTTTCCATCTTATGAATCCACTACCTCCCTAACAGTTTTGGGATCATCATCAGTAACAGATAAAGAAAAATTTGAATAGAAAGTAGATGGACTATACCTCTCTAGATGAATTCTCTCTCGAACTGATCTTCTCAAAGCTAGAGTTTGTGGCCCTTCCTCCTCTAATTCATTATTTATTGTAGAATTTGATTCTTCCTCCTTTTGTTTAAACTCTCTTTTCTAGTTCCTTCGGTAGAACTTCATGTTTAATAACAACCTTCACCTCTCAAAACACCATATCTCAGTTGTACACAATCTTCCTCATTTTTGGGTTACAAATCTTATAACCTTTTCGACAATCTTTTGAGCCCCATAATTGCTTCTTTTTGACAACCCGTTTTCACTCTAATCGTTCCTTTTTTACCTTCATAACTACAATTTGCGTATCAATTTAGAAGGTTGAAAGCATAGAAGGTACATAATCATGTTATATTTCATAAAATGCCATTTTTTATTTATTATTTAACTTAATATCTACCTGAGATACTGAATTATATCTATTCTACAATTGATGAATGTTTCTGCAACTAAATCCAAGGTTCAATAGGTTGCGGAGCCTCAATCGAGAAACAGGGCACATGGGTAGTTGACAAATAGGTGCGACAATGATTTGTTCCTATTTGAAGGGACTCCAACTCTCTTGACAGATCCACCTATGACTAGAGACTGGCTAATATACTTTTCAAGTACATGTTCATGAATATAGCATGTATCCACATAATGTCAGATTTCCTATATGAAAATCACTCATTCATTTAAAATTAGAGTTTCCAAAAACATATCCAAATGAATTCTTGTCCAATTCCTTTCTTTTTCCCTTTTTACCTTGCTGCAATTGAGTCTTACTACGTGGTATCACATCATCCCACTATTAGTTATATAAAAACATCAACTATTACCTTGTCATACTAATACCAAGCATGTTACCATGAAACTTCTTGTAGATGTCAACCATCTGTTCCAAACATCAACACAATAATATGTATCAATTTGAAATCAACCTTTACCAAGACTAACAATCATGTCATAATCCATAGTAACTCTTAGTCATTAGACCTAATGCTGCAACTATCACCTACTTATATACCAACTATCTCAACACATATGTATGAGTACAACCATATTAAAACCAGATCATTTGAACACATACTCATATTATGCAATTCATCAAACATTCTCTGACTTGCAAACATACCATATTAATAAATCAACTAAACATAGTAGACAAAAAACACTCAACACCAAATAGAAGACATAATCAACAATGAAACACCAATTATACTACATAAACAAACACATACATTAGTGTACCTCAGGGGAGGCTATCTTGTCTGCATAATCAATCTAGTTAGCAAGATATAATTTTATAACATGTCAACTCAAACATAAATAAGATCATGCTATCCATAACACTAACTAACTGACATCTTCACATCATAAAATCATAAGAATTTATCATTCATGCATAACAACCACATGTGCAAAGGCATCACAAATATGTCTACTTATACCTAAATATTGTAACCATAACCATCTGCATTATCTAATCCAATTTAGCATGATACATATAACATCTAGATATTAATTTTATAACCCTAATCGTCAAGTTAACTAACATATAACAACAATTATTTAACATATAACATGCTTATCAACAACATATGACCCAGTCATCAAGCTAACTATCATTTAACAACAACAAGTTAAGCTATAACATACTCATCAACAATGTATAACATGATCATCAAGTTACATAACATAAAACAAAAATACCATTCCATACAACCACAGGTTACTACTAGCCTTGACTATCTTACACATGTGCATATAACTACACTAATAAACTAACATCTATCGTGAATGTAATCGTAACATCAAAAGACATGTGCATAAACCTAATGCATATGAAAATCCTTAACTTACTATTTGATTAGGGGGTACTAACCTAGGTTCAAAGTTATTTGTGCCAACCAACAAAACCCTACTACTAGCCCTTTCAGTAGCAACCCACGTAGCGCAAACTTTAGTCTCACCCGAAGCAGTATGGGAGGATGCAAGAACTAAGTTTCTGAATCCAGAGACTAGTGTGATGTCTTCCAACACCTGGATCTGCCTCCACACAGATTGATAAACTCTTAGGGAACGTCACTAGAACTTAGTTAAAGTGACCTTTAGACCTTCACGAAGTCCACAATCAGTCCTTATGGACTCTTAACAATCGATTTACCTACTTACGTGCATCAAAAAGTAACCCTACGTTGATGTTCCTGTAGATCTACTTTATTCGTGAGAAAACAATAGAGAAATGATCTAAAACTTCATGAAAGTAGCTAAGCATTCATTTCATACATTATTAAGACATATTCAACAAATTTGCATAGCATTCAATCATTATTTCATAAAACATGTCATTCATTGGAATCATATCACATAAACATATACAAATGGAAATGATGAGTATTTCTTTGGAAAAATATCTTTATTGATCTTCAATTTATTGATTACAGACTCAAACAACCCTAAGCACATAGATGCAGGGGTCCACACACTCAGCTGCAGACTCTACTGAGGCCTCCATGCACTCAGCTATGGAGCCTTCCCTTCTCTACCTAAGCACAAGAAACAGGGCCTTCTTGCCTTAGCTACTGCCCAAAGCTCTTCAATGAACCCTAATTCTCTATCAAAACTTCTTCGCTCTCGTTCTTAGACTCACTAAGACTCAACTCTTTATAGACTTTTCCATAAAATGCCATGGTCTGTAGACCATAGGTGAACCTCAAAACTGACTCAAAACTTTACTTAAAACAAGGGGATAAGCCCCTTTGACTCCTATTCATCTATGCACTTTGATTCCTTATGTCATGGAGAATTTACATATTTTTCAAAATTGTATACAAAATTTGGGTTAACTAACCCCAAAATAACCCAGTGGACCCCATCCCAACAGGCCGCCAACACAAAGATTGTGGCTCTCCCTCAAGTCACTTAGCTAGTTGTTCCACTTTCTGGTGAAGTTTGTTGAATGCCTTGGTCAGGACCTGAAGCTCCGCAACACTCTGCTCGACTACTTGTTGTACTTCCTGGACTAGCTTCTCGGTGGTTGGCCTATCTACTACCAATTTTGTAGTCTGTTGTGCCTGTTGCATTACCTTCATCTTCTCAAGAGTGGTCTGTGAAAATTGGATGGCTTCCTCTCTCCAAGGATCAAGCCATGGACTGAGCACAAAATTATTATTCTGCAATTCCTGTATCTGCAACAATTTGGATTTTCATTCCTGTAAGCACATGAAATGCTGGACTGGTGCCAACATCTGTGCTATCATACTGATCACATCGTACTTCTGTTGTACTTCCCTAAGTTCTGTGCTCAACTGTTGTAGCGTAGGATCCTCCTATAATGTATCCCAGAGGCTCAGTTCCTAAATGAAGAGCTTTTTTCACCCTTGAATGATGACATCTAGTTGAGCCATGGATGCTTTAATCACCGCACCTCATTGTTCCTGAACCTTCAGCAGTGTGGTTGGTTGCAACTTCAACTACAACTCAACTATCTGCATCTGTAGGTTGAAAGTCGACTTGTCAATCTTGTCCTTTGCAGCATGCACTGCAGCAAGAAATTTCCTTACCTTGGTTGAAGCCTTTGCATCATCCGGTATACCTTACTCAAGTACGGATTCACAATCCTACTCAATCATTGTGATGAGGTTCTGACATTGTGTCCACAACTCCTCCTGCTCCTTCTAGGCCTCAGTCTTTTCTATACAGAGTTGTTGTTTTTTGACTTTGAACTCACTACCAGAAGTGAGTGTGCATTGTTCTATAATATTTATCTCATCAATGACCCCCTGATGTAGTGCATGAAGGGACTCAAGTGGTAACATGGCAAGGTTTAGCTCCATGTCTTTTACTGTGTGAAGCACCGCGCAATGCTCATCTGACTCCATGTGGATTGACCCTTCAGGTAAAGGAAATACTTTGATTTCCTGAGGCCAGTCAATCTCTGATACTATACTCCTTACCTGTGTTAGGATTTCTTGCATGCCTCTTGCCTTCTAGACATCCGCTTGATTTCAGTTTGCCTGGATTTGCAGCTCACGCAGATCCTTTTAGACGCTCCCAAGCGTCTACATGTATTGTTGCTTAAATTGTTGCATCACCTCTATTGTCGTGTCCCGCATTTCGTCACCAATCTCATTGAGATTTCCCTCTATTAGAAACATAGGATCAACATGCATCTACTTATCAAACTTCTATTTCTTTCGCTTCCCACCTTTCTACTCCCGTGCACGCTTCTTCAGGATGAAAGGAGTTGTTTGCACCTCACTGCCACCTCCTCCTTTTGCTCACAACTCTTGCTCATCAATGTGGTGGGAAGTAGACTTCTCGATTTCCTCTACATCATTATATTCTTACTCTGCCTGCACTTTGGTATCGCACTCCTCCTCCACGCAGAACTTCTCTGCAGCTGCGATAACAACCTCCTTCCTCTTTTGATCAGCCAATGTGCATGCAACTTTTTGAGCGGTGTGTTAACACCCAGGTTGTTCCCTATGACTCCGAAGGGAATACGGCCGGGGTAACCACTAATCAATATTTGGATTATAGATCCTAGCCTATCTATAATCAAAGAGGGGTCTCTCTTTAAGTTTCAGCTATGCGTTGTGAAGATTATAGGCTAGTTAAATATTTTTAGTTTCCAGTTTGAGACTTTGGTTGGTGAACTTTTGTTGTAAGAAGGGCATGTGATGTGCTGAAGATGCTAATCCATTGGGCATATGGAGTCAGATATGTGCGATAATTCTAGTGCCTGTGATGGAGAAAGTTTTGCTGCAAGGCTAGATGGCTATTGTTAATATAATTTTCCGATTTAGTGAGTGAAACAATGGTAAGTGGAGTTACAAACAGTGTGATACAAATTTGAACAACAATCTCTACTTAGTAGCATAAATGAATTACTAAATAGTGACTGTGAGATATTCAGGGCTTATTGGAGCAGTTAAGAATTCCAATTTAAACTTCTAAAGTTATAGAAAAAAATTTATAGTGAAGATAGATTGAGATCAGGGTGTCTCCATGGACAAATCCTGAGCTATTCTTTTTCTTTCTTTCCTAGATTTAGAACAATATGTGAGAGTTATGAGTTAAAACAAATAACAGAAACATTAACAGAGATAGAGAAACACTTATTATATCAAGCCATAGCACTAGAATCCTGTAGCATTCAATCGTTCCAAACACAGCATGCACCAGTAAGACTCAGTTCCTGTAAACTCCAAGCTTTATTTATATCATCCTTCTGAAAGTTACAGCCGAGTTCTCATTTCTTCATAAGAGAACAACAAAAACCAACAACCCCTTGAAAGTTTGTGTGAGGGGGAATATATACAATAGGTTTTACAAAATATCTGAATGCTGAGTCATTTGATACATTAACTATGCTCACCAACTTTACAAAATATCAGATAAGAAAGTTATTGCTACTCTGAATGTAAGATAAGTGGTCTTTAATGCTGTCAGGCCTCTTCTTGTCCTTTGGAGGAGACTGAGTCGGTTGAGCGTTTCTACTTTAATGCTGAATGATGTGAATGATGTGTCTTTATGCTCTGTCATGCTGAAGCTTTTCTCGGCCCTGCTACCTGTAGCTGTCATTGTTGCTTTTGGTGGTCGAATCTTCCTGCTGAGGTGGCTCATTCCACCTTTTGGTCATAGTATATGCATCACACTTTCTGAATGTGATGACTTATATATTTCTATGACAAAATTTAGATGAAACCTGTTGTTTATACTAATAACTGTATCACGGAGGTCCACCATTCCTACGTAGGCAGTTGATGCCTCAAAACTGCATCCATGGTCTCATCTGCCTCTGTGTATTTGTAGAAGTTCGGAGGCACTTCAAACAGATGGCTAATCTCATTCATAATAAAAAACAAATTCTCTACTCTGTCATAGAGACTTTGCCTAGATGATGGCCCTGTTTCCTGTGAGTTGCTTGATCCTTGACTGATATGATTGGTGGCAAATGTGTTCACCCTCTTTACATAAACCTCATGTGATAGAAGTTTTCCTGCACTGTTGAGTAAGCTAGGAAGACCTTTGCCCTGTAATGTTGCAAATTTGTCCATGAACCTATTTACCTCTGTTTGCATGTCTTGGCTTCTTCTGTCCAATGTATGCAGCAGGCTTTTTAGTGTGAGGACCCTCTTGATTAGCTGGATAGTCTCTGTCCTGTTGGAGATCCCAATTGCTGCCAGCTGAGGACTGTCTGGTTATTGAGCACATTGATCATTCTGCTGGCTATCTCAGGCATACTGCCTAGAGATGCCCTTGCTCTATGCACTTCCCTTTGTGCTTTGCCTATGAGCTCCATTTGCTCATGAAT
>APFE030521795.1:166936-183902 GCA_000404065.3 Pinus taeda | reverse complement strand
GGTTTATAACCTCTGGAGGGGGCTGAGAAGTCTGGCCTCCCTCTTTCTGCTGCAGGGCTGCCTGCAGTGCAGCCTCTATGTCTTCCAGCCTCCCTTCTGTCTGCACTAGTTTCTTGTGCAGTGCTACCAGCAATGTAGCTACCTCCTGGTCTTTCTTCTACTGAGCAACCTCATCTGTTTGGGGGTGAATGGTTGCTGGGAGCTTCACCTTCCTTCTTAGGGCTGGAAGGTCTGCATCTCTTATCTTTAGCAATGATTGTATGGCTTTTGGGTCCTTGGGGTCATGCCCAAGCTCTATAATTATATCCTCCAAAGACTTGATCTTGTTGTCTTTGGCCAGGGAGGATGCCTTCTCCAACTCAAGTTGGGCAGCTGTATTATTTAGGTTGTTTTCCAACCTATTAGCCAACATTGTTTTGTCTGCCGATGTTGCATAGACCATCTCACCCATTTGCTTGTGAAGCTCTATTTGGTCCATAGGGTGGATGTCTTTTGCAAGAACCTCAAGGTTGGTTCTTATATAGTCTGCAACTGACTGTGGTTGCAGCATGGTGGGCATGAAATGACTCATGGTCATTTTTTCTTCTGTGATGTTATAGGCTGACATAAGCCTTTGTTGATTGGTGGGGACCATCTTCAGTAACTGGTTGTAGATTTGGAGCGTGAGTGGCTCATTTCTCCTCTTGATCTCAATAAACTATTGCTTGATGCCTGCCTCTGTTCTCCTTTGATGGCTTGAGGAGCTGACCTCTCCTCCAATAGTTCTCTCTTGTTCCTGCTGAAAGGAACTGGCAGATGCCTCCATACTTGGTGGGCCCATTCCCAACGATTGCCCCATAGGCATTTCTTCCTTAGAGAGGGGATTTAATCTCTGCTTTTTCTCCCCTTGATTTGTTGACGTGGTGAGGGGAGTCTCCTATTCTCTGTCCCTCTTCTTTACCTTTTCCTCCTTTTGTGGAGTTTGAAGCACTGAGGCCTCCACTGCCTTTTCTTGCCCAGGGGGCATTTTCTCTTGAGCCTGTTTCTCAGTGGGTGTTGGGGCTTCAGCCATTTGTTCTTGCTGCATAGGCTGCCCCTCTTCTTGATGTTCTTCTTGCTGTTCAACCTCCTTTTCTATTTTCTGTTCTATTTGCTGCTCTGTCCTAGGAGGTGGATGTTCCTGCTCTACCTCCTTACCTTTATCTTTGTTTGACTCCTGTTGGGCAACTCCGGCTGTGTGCTGCTGGGCTGTGGAAGATGAGGCAGCTGCTCCAATTTGCCTTTAATAGGAGGAAGAAACCTGCCCACAAGTTTCCAAGTCAGCCTCCTTTTCACGATTGCTTGCTTCTCTTCGTAGCATTTCTTCTTTACCAATTGGCTCTTCTAAGATGCCTTCTTTCCAGCTTAGGGCATTGGCATACGGCTCAATATGAGGCAGTTTCACATGAGCATAGCCACCCAATTTGTATTTTATCCTCCTAAGGGAAATGAAGTGATTTGGGTCATAAGGCACCCATTTGAAACTGGTTTGAAGTCTGATCTTATCAGCTTCCTTCCATCCTTCCTCCTTTTTATTGTACAAAAAAGGGCCTAGCTGATTTCTCACCTTCAGTTGCACTTTCTTATTTTTGCTTTGGAAATGGACAAAGTCTGCATTTCCAAACTGCCTAAAGTACTCTATGGCAAAGAGTCTCATAGGGACATATTTTGGCAACCTATAAGGACTCAACTCACAGCCATATACTCTGATTACTGTATGGTGTTGGTAAAGGTACCAATCACCAATGTTGTAGGCCTTTGAGAGTTGAAGAATTCTTTGCATTTCCTCTGTCAATCTGGGAGGAGGGACACCCAATAACAAAGTCATAGCTGGATGGATGAAAATGTCAATGAATTCACAGTAGGTGTACAGTGAGTAAGCTAGAATATGGCAGACTGAAGACCAAAACACAACCGACCTTGGGTTTCCCTGGGCATCTAGCTTTTTGAGAGGGACAGGGAAGACATCAGGCTGATAAAACAAGAATAAATGATATATGTACCTGGTGTATTTAAACACCTTTTCCCTTTCTAGATTCATTAGTTGCTCATGAATCCTGTTGGCAATAAAAGTGGCAAAATCATAATGTACAGTAGGAGGCATTCCTGGGGAGAAAATGGACAGCATGGCCATAATGGTTTCATCCAGATCCTCATATGACCCATAACCCAGGATGTAACTGATCAACTCCACCAACATTTTGCCGAGCTCATTAAGATATTGATATGCTATGGGAAAGGCAGTGCTCATAGATTGATATTTAGGCTGAATAAACGACTGATTAATCCTGGCAATCTGATCACTAGATAGCTTTCCCCCTTTCATTATCAAGTCATGGATGGAGAGAGGAGTTAGGGGTTTTGTGGTGTGAAAGTGGAGCATTTCATTGATGGCCTCAGGGGTGATATGGAACAATACTGAGCCTGAAGGGCTGAGGACGGCTCTCTGACAGAGGTCATAGCTGGACCTGCATTGATTTATCAAGTCTGGTAGGACATTGACTTGAGGAAGGTTGTAAATGGGTATGTGGGAGTCCCAAATTCCTAATGTATCAGCCCCACTGAGATATTGGGGCTTTAACTCATTCAAGAGGTGAACATTGAATTTGGCTGTCATGGCCATGGAGTCTAACATTTGATAATCTCTATCACCCAGGGCTTTCCACTCTAGCTCTCTGTGCGGGGCATTCAGAGGCTGAACATTCAGGGCTACTAGTGTTTCCATGGTCGGGCTTTAGTGGGCAGGAGAACACTGAGGGCTAATTCTGTAGAAGTAAAGCCAATTGTAAGGGTAAACGAGGCCACTGTGGTGACAAATGGCGTAGAATGCTCTAAGGGAGTTAATTTAGGGACTGTAGGGACTGGAAACTCTGTTTTCCAGTGAATTATGCCTTTCAAGTTTTCAGTCCACGAATGCGCAGACAGAGTGGGAATTCAGGAAAAGGTGGCTGTATATGGGTTCAGTAGGCGAATTTTGGCCTTGCCACTGCGAAGGGATGTTGGTTTACCGGGAATTTACTGGTAAATTGGTTGTAATTACAGTTGTTTAATTGAGTGCTATAGAATTATGGACAGACGCAAGCTCTGAGGGGATGCTTTGGGTAAATACCTGGTAAATTTCCGGCAATGGTCGCAAATGCAGGCAGGTGGGAGGCAGCAGCGTCCTTCAGGTTGATATTTGCAGGTTGGCGACAGGTGGTCATAAATTACATGAAAAGGTGAGCAGTAGTTCAGTTTGCAAAAGTGAGAAAAAAGTGCGAAAATTGGCTAAAATATGGACTTTTGGGCTATTGGCGCGCTTTTTGGATGACGTCAGCATGACGTCATCAGGTGGGGTCAGGGTCGGGTGACGTCAGCATGACGTCATCAGGTGACGTGGAAGTCTGTGAGTGGTCCACGGGGATTGCACAGATGGCGGACACGTAGGATCGCTGGCGGTCGGGGGTGCTGATAGGGCGCTGAGTGGAAGTGACGTGGACGGGCGTGGCACTGGCGTGGGCAGGCGGTATAGTTGAGCGGTAAGTGGGTTTTCTCGGACCGCCTTCTATACGGTCGCGGTATTGTCAGAAGGCGACCCGAGAAAATCTGGGGGTGACGCGTGGCGGAGGCCTGACGTCACCCTCTGACAGTTTCTCGGAAGGTATCTTTCGGTCACGGAGGCTCGTCTGATATCATGTGGGCCGTCGGATGGGAAAGCCCAGATCTGACGGTCAACGGGTCGATGAGTTGCAAGTATGATATGGAAGGCGGGAAACATAAAATATTGATATTTTTGGAAATACGAGCCCGGCGGAAACATTAGCAAAAGTGGGTTTTTGGGTTATTTTGCAGAGTTACGAGTTAAATGGATTTTTGCAAAGGTTAACTTACAAAACGGGTTTTTGGCTAATTAATCCGAGCAAATCTTGGATTAATCCTAGGATTAATTTTTTGGTGCTCTTCGGGTCACGCTCCAATGTTTTAGCGCCTGAAGACATTTGGGAATCATACATAGAGCTATAATGCTCAGGGAAGGGGATACTTATATTTTTTGGGTTTTTTGCCAAGTTTTACATAGTAATAGGGGAATAGGGGGTATAGGGAGTTAAATAGTGATAAGTTAGTAGTTAATATGAGTGAAAGAGGTGGATGGGGGGGAATACTAAGTTTTTATGAAATCAACTTAGTTTTTAGGAAGTAGATCAAAATGAAAAGAATATTTGCACAAGAAATGTGGCTTTTAAAGAAACTTAGAACCAACAAAAGACTTTGATTTTCTGTGTGTACATGGGTGGCATAGGGATGTTAGTCATGAATGTGATAGGGGGTGATTTGGAAGTTAGACATGCTCCATTAAGCTTCTGCAAGACTGCTGCAAATAGGCCATTTGTACTGGCACCATGTTTTTACCTTTGCTCTAGGCTAGTGTAATGCCATGAACCAAACTTTCTGCAACCCCCTCTACCTACCCACTCTATTGCCTAGCATTTTTTGTTACTCCAAGGAGGGTGCACTTAGATTTGCAAACCATTTTGTGCCTTTTCTTTTCCTTTGGCTTTTTCATTTGATTCTCTATCTAAAGCTACCCTTATTGCTTCCAAGGCTCCAGATTAAGCAGTTGGGAACCTTTTTCCTCTACCTATCTACTTTACCTACCAAGATTGAGCCGTTTGGACAGGTTTCTTTCTCTAATCTACAACAAAAATTGAGACATGGCATGAGCCAACTTAGGCTGTTGGATCACCCATCTAGAAGTAGGGCAGCATCAACCATAACAAGCATACTTCTTCCACAAGAATATGAGATCTTTGTATCACCAAAGTAGATCATATTGGCACTTCCCCTGCCAATCATGAAAAATGAAACCTATTGGTATAGGTAGCTAACAGTGGCTCCACTTGGGGATGGTTTTTCTTGTGAAAGACCAAGAACAACAGGTCAGAATGCCTTGGCCCTTCACTTGCCCCTACCAAAACTTGAAAACTTTCTCTTTGTACTTCAAAACTGGAGGCTGTCACCTATGTAGAACTTCTGGAATATAAAGCCCTTTTCTATTTATTTACAACAATTTTTTTAACTGAACTATTTGTATGCTGAAAGAAAGTATATATACAACTGATTATGTACATGAGGAAAGACCCTGCTATATGCATGGAAAGTAGTCAAAATAATGCTTCAACATCCTGCCATTGACAAGACCTTCATTTAAGTTAGTTTCATCTAGATTTTTTAGGAAGTAGGTGTTGTTTCCTTGCACTGCTTGGATAATAAATGGTCCTCTCAAAAGAGAATCAAATTTTCCATGTTTCCCTTTATCTTCCCTTCTTGATTACCACTTGAGGACTTTGTCACCTACGCTGAAATCTTCAGCCTTAGTCCTTCTATCAAAAGCCTTTTTTAACTTCTCTTGGAGAATTTGTACTCTGCTATAAACTTGGTCTCTGGTTTGCTGCAAACATATTATTTGAGTGATCCTTCTTTGCATGTCATTGGGCTCAGCTTGACTTTCTTGAAGAAGTTTCATAACAGGAACCCCTAGTGATGAAGGAAATTTGGCTTCTAATCCATAGACTAGCTCATATGGGCTAACACCAATGGATCTCTTGGTTGTTAGCCTATCTGCCCATAAGGCATTCACAAGTTTCTTATGCCAGTTCTTCTTATTTTCTTCCAACACCTTGTTGATGATGTTTATCAGGCTTTTATTTGATGATTCAGCCAGGCCATTTCCTTGAGGGTAGTATGCGGTGGAATGACCCAAAGTAATATGAAATTTGTGGCAGAAATTCACCATTTTCTTGGATCTAAAAGTACCAGCGTTGTCTGTTATTATCTTGTTGGGGCAACCGAATCTAGACAATATGTTGTTCTCCAAAAACTGAATGATTACTAAATCATTTTCCTGTCTACATGGGATGGCCTCAATCCATTTGGTGAAGTAGTCTGTGGCTGTGAGGATCCATCTATGTTGGCCTGGGGATGAAGGCTGAATTTCCCCAATGAAATCCAAGCCCCATTGCTGAAAAGGTATTTCTGTTGCAATAGGCCTCAAAGGGAGTGGTAGTAATTTTCTCTTTCCCTCAAATATTTGACACTTATGGCATGAGGTGGTGAAATTTTTGACATCAGGGAACAAAGTGGGCCAATAGTAACCAGCCCTCAGTATTTTATCCACAGTGGACTTCCAATACAAGTGTCCACCACAATCACCTGCATGAAATTCTTTTATGACATTGTTAGCCTCATCTTCAATTAAGAAGTTTAGCAATATACCCTCATGGTTTTTCCAAAGCAAATTTCCCTCTATTACACAAAATCTTGAGGCTTTCATTTTTAAGAACCTACATTTAGTTCTGGACAATCCTGGGGGAGCACACAGGTTTTGCAATATATAACAGATATCAGAATACCACAAAGATTGTTCAAAGGCTACATTGATCTTTGGAGTCACCAGCTCCGGTTCACTGTCCAGTTGGTTGATGTCCAAGGCTTGGAAATTTGTTTCAGACATTAATTTGGCCAAACCTTGCCCTTTTATCAATTTTGTAGGTTTTATTTCAATGTCAAATTCTAAGATGTTGGCAATCCATTTTCCTCTTTTGCCCTCCAAGTTTTCTTGAGTGAGTATGTCTTTGACAATGGGACTAGGTACATAAGCTATAACATAGGAGTATAGGATATAAATTCTAAAGTCTTTGATGGCTTTGACCAAGGCATATGCTTGCTTTTCCATGATCTGATATTTTAGGGGTGCATCTCTGAGAGCTCTACTAAAGAAAGCAATGGGTCTCTCATTTCCTTGGTCGTGTTTCTGTAATAAGACAACAACAATAGTATGCTGAGAAGCGAATGAGAAAATGATAAACTCTTTATCAAATTGAGGATTTGTTAAGACTAGAGTTTGGGTAAGGGCCAGCTTTATTCCTTCAAAAGATTGATTTGCTTCTACTGTCCATTTCACCTTTGAATCCTTTTTCAACATGTTATTTAGTAATCTGCTTAATTCTGCCAAATTTGGGATGAATCTCCCGAGGAAGTTGATCTTTCCCAGGAATGCTTGTAATTCTTTGATATTTCTTGGGTGGGGCATTTGCAAGATGGCCTGTATTCTGTCTGGGTCAATCCTAATGCCATCCTTTGAAATGATATGACCTAATAACTTACCTTCTTCCAAACCAAACAGGGATTTCTTGGGATTTAAGGAAATTCCATATTTCCTGCAAGTTGTGAATATTTTCCTTAGATGTTTCAAATGTTCTTGGTCAGACTTTGAGAAAGGTGTGAGTTCGTCTAAGTAGATGACAAGGAAATCATGGATTTCTTTGCCAAAGAAAATATCCATTGCCCTTTGAAAGGTAGCTCCTGCATTTTTCAACCCAAAAGGCATTTTGACATATTTGAAGGTTCCCCATGGGGTTGTAAATGTTGTTTTGTCCTGATCATCAAGGTGGACTAGGATCTGGTTGAAGCCTGAGCATCCATCAAGTAAAGATATTCTTGATGCCCCCACTACTCTTTGCAGGATGTGATCCATCTTGGGTAAGGGGTAATTATCTTTTAGGGACACTTGATTCAAGTTCCTTAGATCAACACAAAGCCTTATTTTACCAGTTTTCTTTCTTGTAGGGACCAAATTCGAAATCCATTCTGAGAATCTGATTGGTGCTATTATGCCAGCTTTAAACATTTTTTGTACCTCTTTTTCAATTGAAGGGAGAAGCATAGGATTGATCCTCCTCAATTTCTGTTTAAAAGGTTTCTAATTTGGCTTAAGAGGGATAGTATGTTGACTAATGGAGGTATCACAGGACTTTAAATCATCATAACTCCATGCAAAGACATCTTGGGATTCTTTAAAGAGGTCAATGTATTTAGGCTTTTGATCAGGTGGTAAAGATGCAAATAATTTAATTATCTTGGGCTTTTCAACAGTTCCAATGTTGCACTCTTCAATGGCAGCATTAAGGGGTTGCAATTTTGGTTTTCTAGGGACATCATTTGAGTCAAAAATGTCCTCCAATGGAGTTAGGCCTATTGGAAGAAAATTGTCTTTCCATTGTATAACTTCAGCTTCAGTATCAGCTATTTCCTCAGAATGAACTTGTTCAAGTTATTGTATTTTCTCCTAGTCAAAGTTTTTTGTACAAAGCATTTGATTTGCTCTTTCGAGTGAGATATTTGTTTGGTGTTGTTCAGCTAGTGTTTGTGAATCATTTGTAGCCTCTGTATCAATTCTTAGTCCTGCAAATTCTTGCTGTAGAGTCAGGAAATTGTTTATTTGTGTATCATCCTCAAACACTTGCCAATCCTTGACATTGTTTGGGACAGAGGGTCTGTGTTTTATCTCAGCTGTGAAGCAATGCTGGGGTTCAAAAGGTAGTTTGAAAGTGCTTGCAAATGTGGCTAAACTATGAGCATGAAGGTTGTGGTTTCTAGGAATTTTCGTAATTTGGAATTCAGTGAAGGAATTTAGTATTTCAGCAGCAACGGACCTATAAGATCTCAGTATTTTGTCATTAGTGACAAAGTTTCCTTTTACTTGTTGGATGATTAGTTCTGAATCTCCTAGGATTGAAACTTTTATGGCCTGTAAGGATTTTACTAGTTTAAGGCCTAGTAAGAGAGCTTCATATTCTGCCATATTGTTGGTACACCTAAAGTTTAACCTATAGGCTCGACCCTCTGCATGATTGTTTTTATTTTGTTATGTATCCAAACCCCTGCCCCTGCCCCTAATTTGTTGACTGACCCATCGAATTCAAGAAACCATAGGACTTCTTGATTTAGGGAAGGATTGTCAACTGTTGTGGGACTTGGTATCAACAATTTGAGATCTTGGCTTACATTTGGTTTGTCTTCTTGAACAATTTTATTTGTTGATTTCTCAACCAATATTTCTAGATTAGGAGTGTCTTCATTTATATGCTGATCTTGCTTGAGTGTCTAGATTTCTTCATTATTTGTGGGACCTGTATTGTCATTGAAGAGAATATAGGAGTCTATGTCAGAATGAACAACATATATGGGAAAGTTTTGAGGCTTCTCTTCACTGATGAACATGTATTTCATAAGTGACTCTCTATATAGCCTCTTGGATTGACCAAAGACTGAAATGGTGGCATATGACATGTCTAATTTTAGGGAACCTTGGAGTTTAGCCCCCCATGATCTTGATAACAACATTCCATAGTTGGGTGGGATATCAGCAACTACCACATCCATCAGAATTGTTTTATTTGGGTACTGGACAAGTGACACACAAAGATCTTTTATTAAGCCTAAACATTTAACTTGACTGGAGTCAAATGAAAATAGGTCCTTATAAGGTCTTGTGATGTCTAGTTTGAGCCTCTCCATCACTGATTTAGGCATAAGGTTGTGCGAGGCGCCTGAATCAAACATTGCATTATGTAGTATCTTATCATGAACATGCAGACTGACATAGAAAGGTAAGATCCCTGTAACTGCTGTCTTTCCATCAACCTCTGGAACGAAAAGCAATTCTGGGGTATCGTCTAACACATTGACATTATCTTTATTATGAGTAAGTTGAAGAGAATTCTTGATTTGTTTTTTGTAGATGTCATGCTTGGCTAATTCTGAAAGAGGAATAGCTATCTTCAATTTGCCAATTTCAGCTTCTAAGTCAAAAGGTCTTTCAGTTTGGATCTTGGTATTGTGGGTGACAATCTTTTCCTTTTTATTGAGTTTTCCTCTTGATTCTTGTCTTGATCATGAGAATTATCCTTTTTACTCGTCTCTTGAGGAGTATTACTTGGATTAGGCTGCAAAGGTGGTGCAGCCATTGGCTTTTGTTTTGAGGGAAATAGTTCAGTTACTTCTTCAACGGTTATTTCATTTGTAACAGAATCAATTTTGTCATGTGGTTCTGTAACTATGGCTTTTTTGGGCTGCAGGCTATCCTTTGCTTTTTCAGGCTGTGTTACATTTACAGTTCTGCTTCTTAGCTTGTATTGCTTGTGAACTTCATAAACAGTTGTGTCATAACCTTGTTTAAAGTCAAATGACTCACCTGACTTGGTTTGGAACTGCTTAATGTCATCCTCCTTGTGATCTTCATGACTCAGAAAAACTTGTTGCTCATCATTTAGGCCCATTAGGTTAATGTGGGTGTCATTTACTTGCTCATTTGAAGTGGATGCCTCAGTATAGTTTTCCTGGAAGGGAGGCCTTATCTCTAGATCAGAACTGGCCTTGCCAACGTTTGGGTTTTGATTTCTCCTGAAATTTGGATTCCTGATAGGGTTATTTTGTGGTGCTTCCCATGATGACTTTCTCTCAACTGATTCTACTCTGTCACCCAACCTCTTCATACCAGTGATTATTGCATCTAGTTTCTGATCAAAGGCCGAGGGTTCCTCCTTGAAGGTGACTCTCTTTTCCAATCTTGCCCTGTTCCTCTTGGCAATTAGGTTAGCCTCCACTGTGACAGCAACTTTTTGTGCATCCTCAAGGGTTTCAGGGGCTCTTTCCTTCAACTGATATGCCATGTTAGGGTCAAAACCATCAGGGAATTTTTATAATGCTAAATCAGGGGGAGGTCTCAAATTCTGCGGTATTGCGATGTATACATTGTTGAATCTTGCACAATACTCCAAAACGGTCTCCTGAGGACCTCGCTTGATTGTATCATATTCACCCAGTATGTGCAAGGGATCTTTCTTCTTTTCCCATCTATTAGTAAAGGCATGGTAAAGCTCATCAGGAGTTGTTATGGTGTTTACAGTGAGTGATCTAAACTAGGTTCTTACATCCCTTGTCAGGCTCTGAACAACAATTCTCATTCTTACACTGTCATCATCAATTTCATAGTTCTCAAAATGATCTTGCATCCTTATGGCATGCTGAATGGCTGTGAAAGGGCCAGTGGAGTCAAAGTATGAAATTTTGGATTGGTAGTCATGAGGCAGGGCTGCAACATTAGCAGGTAACTGAGGGGTGCATATCTATTGGCCATATTTGCAGGGTTTATGGGGTTGACAGGGAAAAACAGGACAACAGGAACTATTGGGATAATAGGGATAATAGTTATGGCAGAGACTACAGTGTTGGTCAAGGGAATATGTGAAGTGGATGAAGGTGTGAAAGGAGGGCTTTGAGATGTAGATGGTGAACTAGGGGAACTAGGGGTAGACCAGAATAGAACCTTGATTGGAGTGAGAACGGGGTTAAGGTAGACTATCTCAGGGCTCAAGTCAGAAGGGTTTTCCTGTTTTTGCTGCTTCCTAATGTTTTTAGGGACTGTGTTAGGATTTTCAAAAAAAGTTGGTGGGTTAGGGTCAGGATTTGACCTTGTATACCGTTGATTCTTCTTGGGAGCCATCTTCTGAATTGTTTTTTGATTATTTTTAGAATTTCCTTATATCTGCAAGGGCTAGACAAGATTTTGGAATGGCTGTGTATGTCTTAAAGCTAGTATGAAGATAGACTGAAGCAGTTTTTATGTAAACTTGTTAATGTAAAACATAAATAGTTTTGAAGGCTTCCTGGCCTACTTTCAGGCTTCACATGTAACTTTAGGAAATATACAGTAATTAGAAAATCCTGAGGTTGTCCCCAGTGGAGTCGCCATTTATGTTAACATCCAGGTTGCTCCCTATGACTCCCAAGGGAATACGGCCGGGGTAACCACTAACCAATCTTTGGATTATAGATCCTAGCCTATCTATAATCAGAGAGGGCTCTCTCTTTAAGTTTCAGCTATGCGTTGTGAAGATTATAGGCTAGTTAAATAGTTTTCGTTTCCTGTTTGAGACTTTGGTTGGTGAAATTTTGTTGTAAGAAGGGCATGTGATGTGCAAAAGATGCTAATCCATTGGGCATATGGAGTCAGAGATGTGAGATAGTTCTGGTGCCTGTGATGGAGAAAGTTTTACTGCAAGGCTAGATGGCTATTGTTAATATAATTTTCTGATTTAGTGAGTGAAACAATGGTAAGTGGAGTTACAAACAGCGTGATACAAATTCGAACAACAATCTCTACTTAGTAGCATAAATGAATTACTAAATAGTGACTGTGAGATATTTAGGGCTTACGGAGCAGTTAAGAATTCCAATTTAAACATCTGAAGTTATAGAAAAACATTTATAGTGAAGATAGATTGAGATCAGGGTGTCTTCATGGACAAATCCTGAGCTATTCTTTTGCTTTCTTTCCTAGATTTAGAACAATATGTGAGAGTTATGAGTTAAAACAAATAACAGAAACATTAACAGAGATAGAGAAACACTTATTATATTAAGCCATAGCACTAGAATCCTGTAGCATTCAATGGTTCCAATCACATCATGCACCAGTAAGACTCAGTTCCTGTAAACTCCAAGCTTTATTTATATCATCCTTCTGAAAGTTACAGCCGAGTTCTCATTTCTTCATCAGAGAACAAAAAAAACCAACAACCCCTTGAAAGTTTGTGCGAGGGGGAATATATACAATAGGTTTTACAAAATATCTGAATGCTGAGTCATTTGATAAATTAACTATGCTCACCAACTTTACAAAATATCAGATAAGAAAGTTATTGCTACTCTAAGTGTAAGATAAATGGTCTTTAATGCTGTTAGGCTTCTTCTTGACCTTTGGAGGAGACTGAGTCGGTTGAGTGTTTCTTCTTTAATGCTGAATGATGTAAATGATGTGTCTTTATGCTCTGTCATGCTGTAGCTTTTCTCGGCCCTGTTACCTGTAGTTTTCATTATTGCTTTTGCTGGCCGAATCTTCCTGCTGAGTTGGCTCATTCCACCTTTTTCAATCATAGTATATGCATCATACTTTCTGAATATGATGACTTATATATTTTAATGACAAAACTTTGATAAAAACCCCCTGTTTATAATAATAACTATATCGTTGAGGTCCACCATTCCTGTGTAGGCAATTGATGCCTCAAAATTGCATCCAAAGTCTCATCTGCCTCTGTGTATTTGTAGAAGTTCGGAGGCACTTCAAATAAATGGATAATCTCATTCATAATAAAAAACAAATTATCTACTCTATCATAGAGACTTTGCCCAGATGCTGGCCCTGTTACCTGTGAGCTACTTGATCCTTGACTGATCTGATTGGTGGCAAATGTGTTCAACCTTTTTGCATAAACCTCATGTGATAGAAGTTTTCCTGCACTGTTGAGCAAGCTAGGAAGACCTCTGCCCTGTAATGCTGTAAACTTGTCCATGAACCTATTGACCTCTGTTTGCATGTCCTGGCTTCTTTTATCCAATGTATGTACCAGGCTTTTCAGTGTGAGGACCCTCTTTATCAGCTGGATAGTTTCTCTCCTGTTGGAGATCCCAATTGTTGCCAGCTGAGGACCTGTTCGGTTATTGAGCACATTAATCATTCTGCTGGCTATCTCAGGCATACTGCCTAGAGATGCTCTTGCTCTATGTACTTCCCTTTGTGCTTTGCCTATGAGCTCCATTTGCTCATGAATAGTTTCAATGTATTGCCACTGATCCGTTATTGATTGGCCAATGTGGGTCCACAAAACTATCCTGATCTCAGCCACCACTTTGTCAAGGGAGAGCTCTTTCTCCAGCTCCTTTATCCTTTCTTTGAGAGATTTTATTTCTCTCCCTTTCTCAACCACATTCTGCTTTGATTTGTCATACTTCTCATTCAGCTTGGCCAAATTCTCTTTGGCTCCATTCAGTTCTGTCATCTGGGCTTCGAGGGCCTGGATCTCACTCATTAATTTCTGCATGTCGAGGCTCGGAGCCTGCTCTGTAGTTGGTGTTGGTGCTGCTGTTGATGTTGATGGTGCTGTCGGTTCTGTGGGAGGAGGGGTAATCTTTGGGGGCTCCTCAAGGTTTATAACCTCTGGAGGGGGCTGAGAAGTCTGGCCTCCCTCTTTCTGCTGCAGGGCTGCCTGCAGTGCAGCCTCTGTGTCTTCTAACCTCCCTTCTGTCTGCACTAGTTGCTTGTGCAGTGCTACCAGCAATGTAGCTACCTCCTGGTCTTGCCTTTGCTGAGCAACCTCATCTGTTTCTGGGTGAATGGTTGCTGGGAGCTTCACCTTCCTTCTTAGGGCTGCAAGGTCTGCATCTCTTATCTTTAGCAGCGACTGTATGGCTTTTGGGTCCTTGGGGTCATGCCCAAGCTCTATAATTATATCCTCCAAAGACTTGATCCTGTTGTCTTTGGCCAGGGAGGATGCCTTCTCCAACTTAAGTTGGGCAGCTGTATTATTTAGGCTGTTTTCCAACCTATTAGCCAACATTGTTTTGTCTGCCAATGTTGCATAGACCATCTCACCCATTTGCTTGTGAAGCTCTATTTGGTCCATAGGGTGGATGTATTTTGCAAGAACCTCAAGGTTGGTTATTATATAGTCTGTAGCTGACTATGGCTGCAACATGGTGGGCATGAAATGAATCATGGTCATTTTTCCTTCTGTGATGTCATAGGCTGACATAAGCCTTTGTTGATTGGTGGGGGCCATCTTCAGCGACTGGTTGTAGATTTGGAGCCTGAGTGGCTCATTTCTCCTCTTGATCTCAATAAACTGTTGCTTGATGCCTGCCTCTGTTCTCCTTTGATGGCTTAAGGAGCTGATCTCTCCTCTAATAGTTCTCTCTTGTTCCTGCTGAAAGGAACTGGCAGATGCCTCCATACTTGGTGGGCCCATTCCCAACGATTGCCCCATAGGAATTTCTTCCTCAGAGAGGGGATTTAATCTTTGCCTTTTCTCCCCTTGATTTGTTGACGTGGTGAGGGGAGTCTCCTGTTCTCTGTCCCTCTTCTTTCCCTTTTCCTCCTTTTGTGGAGTTTGAAGCATTGAGGCCTCCACTGCCTTTTCTTGCCCAGGGGGCATTTTCTCTTGAGCCTATTGCTTAGTGGGTGTTGGGGCTTCAGCCATTTGTTCTTGCTGCATAGGTTGCCCCTCTTCTTGATGTTCTTCTTGTTGTTCAAAATCCTTTTCTATTTGCTGTTATGTTTACTGCTCTGTCCTAGGAGGTGGCTATTCCTGCTCTACCTACTTACCTTTATCTTTGTTTGACTCCTGTTGGGCAACTCCGGCTGCTTGCTGCTGGGCTGTGGAAGATGAGGCAGCTGCTCCAATTTGCCTTTGATAGGAGGAAGAAACATGCCCACAAGTTTCCAAGTCAACCTCCTTTTCAATATTGCTTGCTTCTCTTCGTAGCATTTCTTCTTTACCAATTGGCTCTTCTAAGGTGCCTTCTTTCCAACTTAGGGCATTGGCATACTGCTCAATATGAGGCAGTTTAACATGAGCATAGCCACCCAATTTGTATTTTATCCTCTTAAGGGAAATGAAGTGATTTGGGGCATAAGGCACCCATTTGAAACTTGTTTGAAGTCTGAGGGTCTCTAGGATCCTATCATCTTCCTTCCATCCTTCCTCCTTTTTATTGTACAAAAAAGGGCCTAGCTGATTTCTCACCTTCAGTTGCACTTTCTTATTTTTTCTTTGGAAATGGACAAAGTCTGCATTTCCAAACTGCCTAAAGTACTCTAGGGCAAAGAGTCTCATAGGGACATATTTTGGCAACCTATAAGGACTCAACTCACAGCCATATACTCTGATTACTGTATGGTGTTGGTAAAGGTACCAATCACCAATGCTGTAGGCCTTTGAGAGTTGAAGAATTCTTTGCATTTCCTCTGTCAATCTGGGAGGAGGGACACCCAATAACAAAGTCATAGCTGGATGGATGAAAAGGTCAATGAATTCACAGTAGGTGTACGGTGAGTAAGCTAGAATATGGCAGACTGAAGACCAAAACACAATGGACCTTGGGTTTCCCTCGACATCTAGCTTTTTGAGAGGGACAGGGAAGGCATCAGGCTGATAAAACAAGAATAAATGATATATGTACCTGGTGTATTTAAACACCTTTTCCCTTTCTAGATTCATTAGTTGCTCATGAATCCTGTTGGCAATAAAAGTGGCAAAATCATAATGTACATCAGGAGGCATTCATGGGGAGAAAATGGACAGCATGGCCATAATGGTTTCATCCAGATCCTCATATGACCCATAACCCAGGATGTAGCTGATCAACTCCACCAGCATTTTTCTGAGCTCATTAAGATATTGATATGCTATGGGAAGGGTAGTGCTCATAGATTGATATTCAGGCTGAATAAACAACTGATTAATCCTGGAAATCTGATCACTGGACAACTTGCCCCATTTCGTTATCAAGTCATGGATGGAGAGAGGAGTTAGGGGTTTTGTGGTGTGAAAATGGAGCATTTCATTGATGGCCTCAGGGGTGATATGGAACAATACTGAGCCTGAAGGGCTGAGGACGGTTCTCTGGCAGGGGTCATAGCTGGACCTGCATTGATTTATCAAGTCTGGGAGGACATTGAATTGAGGAAGGTTGTAAATGGGTATGTGGGAGTCCCAAATTCCTAAGGTATCAGCCCCACTGAGATATTGGGCCTTTAACTCATTCAAGAGGTGAACATTGAATTTGGCTGTCATGGCCATGGAGTCTAACATTTGATAATCTCTATCACCCAGGGCTTTCCACTCTAGCTCTCTGTGCAGGGCATTCAGAGGCTGAACATTTAGGGCTACTGGTGTTTCCATAGCTGAGCTTTAGTGGGCAGGAGAACACTGAGGGCTAATTCTGCAGAAGTAAAGCCAATTGTAAGGGTAAATGAGGCCACTTTGGTGACAAACGACGTAGAATGCTCTAAGGGAGTTAATTTAGGGACAACCCAACAATCTCCCACTTGTTGTTTTCTTTCCACACGGGGCCACAGGAGAGCTTAGTCATTTTTCCAGCCCTGAAACGCCCATTGTTTCTCTACACCAAGACAACTTCTCAGAGCTCATAGATTTTGTCAATGCATCTGCAGTATTCTTCAAAGTGTCCCCTTTACCAGCAACACCTTTTTGTCTTCTATCATATCCCTCACAAAGTGATACTGAACATCAATGTGCTTTGTCTTTGAATGATAAGCAGGGTTCTT
>APFE030521795.1:136551-155624 GCA_000404065.3 Pinus taeda | reverse complement strand
AAGAGATTGGGCAGAAAGGCTCTCTGAAGCCTTGTGGGCCTATAGAACTACATGGAGGAACACAACAGGACATTCTCCCTATGAACTTGTTTATGGGAAAGAAGTCTTGCTCCCCATTGAGTTTCAAGTCAAGACCTTCAAGATAGCAGTTCAGTTGGGGATGAGCTTATCAGAAGCCCAAAAGCATAGAATGGACCAGTGAAATGAACTAGATGAAATAAGACAAGATGCAATTCTGAGGACCGATCTAGTTCAACACCAAAGGACCAAATGGCATGATCGATTTATCAAAGAAAAGAAGTTTCAAAAAGGAGATTAGGTGCTACTATTTGATTCAAAGTTTAAAGATTTCAAAGGGAAATTTCAAACTCATTGTCTTGGGCCATATGAGATTGATGAAGTCTTTAGTAATGGAGCAGTCCGAATCAAGACAATTGATGAATTCCAAACTCCTCTCATTGTGAATGGCCACTGCTTGAAGATCTATCATAAGCCACTCTCAAAAGAGGACTTTGTCAAAATATTTCAAGAAAGTTCTGCAATGAGGCTAGTGGAGAAGAATCCTTCTCCTCTATCAGCCTAATCTCTATTTCTTTCTGATTTGAAAAAAAAAAAAAAAAAAAAAAAAAAAAAAAAAAGAAGAAAAAAAGAGAGAAAAATGTGTATAAGCCTGAAACCCAATCTTGGATTGGCAGTCTTATGCAGAAAATATAAGGTGAAAATCAGGGTCACCTGACACTTTATATTTTCCAAAAAAAAACCTCCCTTTCCACCATCATTCCATCTTCATTTCATTCCGCTTCACTCCATATTCCATTTCACTTCATTTCACTTCATTCATTTTTCACTTCATTCATTCCATCTCATTTCCACTAATAAAGTCCCTCTCAGGACTATTCCATTCAGATAAGTTGTTCTAATCATCTTTGTGCAGGCAAAAAAGTATTGTTGAAGATTCCGAGTTTTCGCAGCCAATACACTCTGTCCCTGCAAACAAAGCAATTCTGTGTCCAAAAGAAAAAAATTTCAAAGGTATCATCATCGAAAGAGCAGCAAAGGTACATAGCACCTACAAGGCTAGGAAGAAATCAAGAGTTAGCCACCATAATCAACAAAGGAATCAGATGCAAATATATAAAGGTGTGTTCCAAAATTTCTAATCAACAGTTTAATATCATTTTTGCATAGTTTCAAATCGTGGTAGGAGTCACTTAATGTAATGATTGACAAGATTGTCCCACTCCTCGTCCATGATCACACCTCATCCACCTCATCACCCTCCTAACGGTTTCCTAATCCCTGTTGATTCGAACTTAATACGAGCTGCTCTTCCATTAATCGTTCATACCTCAGTGACGTATACCGGTGTACCACGGCTCTCCATACAATCATTTCTGCAGCCAAGTGTATGCAGCCACTCAAAGCTCATAAATTTTACCGTTGCACCTGCATACGTAAAACTTATAGCCGTATTAATCTCTCATACCACTGTTTCCATTTCCATTTTCATACACCACTCTCGTTTCATCGTAAAAATCCCTCTCTGTTTTTCCTCACCGCGCTGTTCAAAACCCCGAGTTCTGCACCTCACTGTTTACTACATTACGGTTACTCTGTACAACCGTAATTCCTCTGTTTTTCCGTAAAGTATTCTCCTCAAGCATCCATATTCCACTGTCTGAGTTTTAAGTACAGCCGAAGACTGAGAATGGGGAAATTATTAAGAGCAGAACCGGAGGGTTCGAAGTTTTTAGAGGGTTACCCATAGGTCAGAGAAGCACTGCAAAAGGCCGAATGGCTGAAGTTCATTCAAAAATTTAATGGGTACCACAAGGAAGTGACAAAGGCATTTGCCCGGTAATTTGATGGAAAAACCGTGGAGGTAGGTGACTTGCAGTTCACCATAACAGAGAGTACCCTGGCCACAGCAACTGAATTGCCTCAAACAGGAGAACGCTGGTTCAAAAATAGGATAGTGGAAGATCAAGAATGGAGAAAAATTCTTAAGAATCTAGGTATGGATACTTCTATTTTCACCAAGGATATCCCTGTACGTGTCATTAAAGAGGAATGCACTTCATTACTGCTTCTTGTTCAAAAGTTTTTAACATGTGAAGGTCGTTTTGGTGTCATGTATATATACCATACAAGACTCATGATGCATTTTATGGATGACCGAGCTATCAATTTACCCTGTTTCTTATTTTCTAGTTTAAAGAAAATGTGTACCACTGTTCAAAAAAATGCGGGAAACATTGAACCCCATTTGTATCACCATGGGCTTATTAAGATTTTAATTGAGGAACAGTTGAAAATTAAAAAGGATACATGAGAAGTTTCTCATTAGGAACCATTTTCAAGAGGCAGCTGAAGCCTCTAGTAGCTCTCCTAGGATACCAAAAAGAAATAGGAGAGGAGGAAAAGAAATCATTGACCAGGAAACTGCTGAAGAAACTGCCAAAAAGACTGCTGTAGAAACTGCTCCAAAGACTGCTCAAGCAACTGCCAAAGAGGAAAGGAAAAAGGGAGTCAGCATTAAAAGAAAAAAGGGGGATAAAGGGAAAGCCATTTTACAAGAATCATTTCCTTCACCTGAGCCCTCAATTGAAGAAGAATCCCAAACACTAGCTGACAGATTAGTACAACTGCAAACCACTGCCCTCTCAAAGAGAAAACAAAAAGAGAAACATAGTGCCCAGCAAAAGAGCACTAATGTACAAGTAAGGAGAAGCAGTAGGTTGAAGGGAAAAGTGAGTGTGACCAAAGGGAAACAGTCCCATTTTGTTGACTTAGGCACACCTGAGAAGACTCCAATTCAGTTAGATGTTGAACTAAGTCCTCCACGAGAGGAAAGTCCCTTCCAGCAAGAGAGAGAAGGCAGTTTTCAAGACTTTGAGTTCAGACCAAGACAAACACCTGACATAGACCCTGATCAGCAGAAAGCATATGATTACTTGGAGACTTTAGAGCAATCTGCTGCCGGTCCAAGCACTATAGTACCTCATGATGAACAGGTCAAATCTCTAAAACAAGAGGTATTTGAGCTAGAAGTCTTGAACCGGCACATTAAGCAAGAGAATGAAGCCTTGAAAGAACAAAGAAAAGTGGAAAAAATGGTCCATGACAATACAATGCTTCACTTGGGTCTTTGGCAGAAAAAGAATAGAAAGTTGAAGAAGAAATGCAAGAAATTGAGCAGGGCCTTGATTAACTTGAGGTTTAGATGTTTGGTTATGAAACCAAAAAGATTAAATTTGGTAGTAAGAAGAAAGAGGAGAAGATTGGATGTCTTGGCAGAGGCATATGAGAATATAAACTAAAAAATCATGACAAGTTTTGGTTGCATGAGGACATGCAACACCTTCACAGTGGGGGTATGTTGGGCCTCAAACTTGCACTCATTTACCCATCCTCCCAACAGCCTTTTCCTACTCATTTCCTTCTTTTGTCATCATTTCCTTCATTAACTTGTTCAATTCATTACATTATAGGACTTTTTAACATGATTTGCTAATTGTGCTAATGGTTGACTGTTGGTGTAGATTTTTGGTTCAAGTGCTGCAATTCCGCAGCTGTTACAGGTTTCCGCAGCTGATCTCTGATTCCGCAGCCGATCCCAGATTCCACAACCATTTTCTTGTTTTATATGATCCAGGTGTCTTCCAGAGAAAAGAGCCACATGGGCAAGTTTGTATGACTGTGTACATGGTACGTGTGCTATCAGCTCAGCCAAACTGGCCGATGACACCCCTGGTCAACGCGGAGGAAGCTCTGGTCAAACGGCAAGGTTGCAAACGGTGGCACGGCTCTGCGTGTTCGGTTGGAGCATGTAAGTCACAACTAGCTTCTCCTTTAGCCACGAAAATTGCAGGGGACGAGAATCCAACACCAGATTTATTAAACCATGATGACTGTTCCCTAGATCCGTGCTCGGTGCTGCTAGACATGTCCTTTTCCTAGCTGTTAGTTAGCCTAGCTTACGCACAGGACAGTTGATGTTCTTGCTATAAATAAAGTGTTTCCATACGCTGAATAGTTAGTCTGATTTAGTTAATATTTTGCTGCTGTAAACTCTGTTTTGAAGACCTTTTTATAAAGCGTTTTACGCTTCCCACTGTGTTTATTATGAGTTGATTTAATTTGAAGAAGACAGTTCTGTTTCTATCCGTGTAGATGATCTTTTAATTGGTTGAAGTGGATGGAGGGCCCTTTTCTGCTACAACCACTGTATAGTAGCCTTTGAATTTATTTTTCTGCATTTCTTTTTCTTTACTTGATCATGTATATTAATGTACAGTTTTGAAATATGCTGCTTTACATTTCAGTAATCTTCATGACTGATCAGTGTGTTTTTACAGCTTTGATTAGGAGCCCGAGACAGTGTGCTTTTACTTCTTTTCAGTACTAGTGGCATCTGAAGTTGTCTTATCTCAACTGCTGACTTTTTACTGTGATTTTCATTAGTTACTTTCTTAGCTAGTTCCTTTACTTGGTTTACTTTATCAAGTTGTGTCAAGTTGCTAATCTCTCAATGGTTCTGTTTATCATAATTCACTAACTTTTATGGGACCTATACATTATCTAACTGTAGCTTGATTTGTTAGTTTTTAGACTCATATTGCTAATTCACTCCTAACTTTTCTTTTTCACATGATTAATTCAGCTAAAGGCAGAATGTTAAGGGAGAATAAGTAGTGTGATTTGTCATTTTATTTTTGGATTACTAGAGTAGTGTTTTTGCTTTCAGAAGACTTCATGTAAATATCATTTTCATTTCTATCAGCAGTAAAGGTATTGGACTAGTGCCATTAGTCTTTTGTTTAATGCTTTGTTTTCATTTGATGCTTTAATTCCATTTCAAGTCATTATTCAAGTTCTCTCTTTATAATTTAAGAAGCATTTAGAAAGCATCACATACACACACATTCACTCACTTGTTTATAACTTCATCACATCATATTAGGAAGATAATTTAGACATAAACTAAAAACGACGAAAAAAACTAGGAAAGGCTACTTAAGTATATATTGTACGCTTCACTTCATTAGCTTATGAGCCCCGGGTTGAAAATTTATGATAGCAATTTAGACAACACTAAATTGACCAAACATATAGCAGGATAGAATATTACTCCATTCACACCTAAGAAAAATGGAGTTGCATAAAGAATGAATCAGACGTTATGGAAAGGGCAAGAATAATGCTCAGTAGTGTCAAGTTAGGACATGAATCATAGGCAGAGGTGGTGGAGATTGCATGCTACCTGGTCAACCTATCACCTTGATCAACATTAGAGGATAAGACTCCACAAGAGGTATTTATTTGGTCTTGTATGTGGATGATATGTTGTTGGTTGGAAATGAAAAAGAAATTATCTAGGATTTGAAGACCAAATTGTCCTTCAAATTAGACATGAAATATCTTGGTGCTACAAACTATATTTTGGGCATGGAAATTAAACAAGATCGGGTAAAGAGGAAGCTCTGGTTAAACTAGAGGAAGTATGTTGAGACAATACTGCAGAGGTTTAATATGTCGCATATTAAATCGGTGAAGGTTCCTATTCTTGTAGGTGTAAAGTTATCTGCTAAATAGTGTCCCAAGACACAAGAAGAGGAGGAGGACATGTCCTATGTTCCATATGCAAGTGCAATTGGTAGTCTGATGTATGCAATGGTCTGTACAAGACCAGACATTGCACATGCAATGGGAATATTAAGTAGGTTTATTTCAAAACTAGAGAACGAGCATTGGACAGGAGTGAAGCAGGTTCTCAAGTATTTCCCTGGCACTATGGTTTGTGCTACCAAGGAAGACCAAGATTAGAAAGATTTTTGGACATTCATGGTTTTCTTGATGCAAACTGGGCTAGAGATCTGGATCAGAGAAGATCTACAAGTGGGTATGTGTTCAACCTATTTTGAAGTGCAGTCAGTTGGATGAGTAAGAGACAATATGTAGCGTCAATATCAACTATAGAGGCATAATACATGGAAGCCACGCATGCAAGCAAGAAATCCATTTGGTTGTAGATATTATGTTTAGGTATGGGGTTAGTAAAATGAGCTATAAGGATAGACTATGAGAGCCAAAGCATAATTTTCTTAGAAAGCAACCCTGCTTATCATTCAAACACAAAGCATAATTTTCTTGGAAAGAAACCCTTCTTATCATTCAAACACAAAGCACATTGATGTTCAGTATCACTTTGTGAGGGATATGATAGAAGACAAAAAGATGTTTCTAGTAAAGGTGGACACTTTGAATAAGACTGCAGATGCATTGAAAAAATATGTGAGCTCTAAGAAGTTCTCTTGGTGTACAGAAACAGTGGGCGTTGCAGGGTTGGATCAATGACTAAGCTCTCCTATGGAAAGAAAACAAAAGGTGGTAGAATTTTGGGTTGTGTTATATTATTTCTGGGGGGGCGGCAACCCCCTTGTCAGGGGGTTTAAGGGGGTGTGATAGCCCCACTCTACGGGGTTTGAGGCAACGCCCTGGGGAAAAAAAATTGGACCCTATATTAGGTGGGAAAACCTACCTATGGCTTTTTGCATGGTTTTCACACATGGTTTTGGGCGTGATGGTTTTTGTTCCATGGTATTTTGTAGATCTGGTCAAGGGAACTACGGTTATGTTCTAATCCATGGCTAATGGATTGGGGTTTATGGATGCTTCAACATGTATATATATGTATTGTAACATCGAAAGGAACATAATGAAAAATCAATTTGGTAGTCCTAGATTTGGGATCTAGGGGAAAATCTCTGTGTATATTTGTTTTATTTGTTATGCTCTCGCCATTGTTTATTTTCTGTTTTTTAGGATTTTATGCAGGTAATTTCTGTACAGGGTTAAAACCTACAAGCATTCATTTCATACATTATTAAGATAGATTCAATAAATTCGCGTAGCATTCAATCATTATTTCATAAAAAATGTATCTCATCGAAATCATATAACATAAACAGATACAAATAGAAATGCTCAGTAATTCTTTGGAAAACTATCTTTATTGATCTTCAATTCAATGATTGCAGTCTCAAACTACGATGTGGACACAACTGTAGTGGTCTATGCACTTAGCTGCAGACTCTACCCAAGTCTCTAACCACTCAGATGCGGAGCCTTCCCTTCTCCACCTAAGCATAGGAAGCAGAGCCTTCCTACCTTAGCTCTTGCCCAAAGCTCTTCAATGAACAATAATTCTCTATCAAAATTTCTTTCCTCTCATTCTTAGACTCACTAATAATCTACTATTTATAGAATTTTCCATACAATGCCATGGTCTGCAGACCATGGGTGAATCTCAAAGCTAACTCAAAACTTTACTTAAAACAAGGGGCTAAGCCCCTTTGACTCTTATTCATCTATGTGCTCTGCTTCCTTATATCATGGAGACTTTACATCTTTTACAAAACTGTATATAAAATTTGGGTTAACTAACCCCAAATTGACCTAGGGGAATCCATCTCAACACTTACATACCTGCATGTCAAACATACAATACTTTTATGGTAGTCTTATCTTACCCTAAAGTATAATGGTGTAACCTCACTTTGATATTCTGCATCTCCTACTCTATCTTAGCCAACACATTAGCAACATAACAACCAATAGCATCATGATGACTTAAATTGCATACAATGACTTCACATGGCATATTTTACCTACTATTCATGCATAACTATAACCAAAACCATACATGCATAACAACTGCATATATACATATAAAACATGAATACAAAATCATATACACGACATTCTAGCTAGAGTCCAATCATCAAGGCATGACCATATCAACTACACAAACCATGACCTCATGCATGACAACAACAACTACCTCACATGCACTTGATAAAATGTGAACATTGATGTGCATAACAATGCATATTCAACCATACACACATGAAGACATACTCTGTGACAACAACTTCAATTTTCACATGGTGACATCACTACAACCAACATCAACACCATGCAAATGAAAAAATAACATGGACTGCATGCATAAGGAACACATATGCAACCAACATGAAAGAATGATCAACACACAACCCAAGGAGAGTGAAACCATGCTCTGATACCACTATGTAACACCCTCCTCCCAGATCTACCCAAGAAACTAGCAAGTCGGGGTAAACATGCCATTAGAGGCCATTACGATATGATGTGACCTCCTAAGTCACATTAAGGAAGTGGAATCGATGGAAACACACCATACAAACATCCAACATCATTAACAGAACCCTCAGAGGACAAGTCACCACTTAGACAACATGTCCTTGGGTCCCACTATTGTTTTAGGTCTCTTGGGCCATAGTCGCTCTCATGTTATGGGCAAGGGAGCGACCAACAACCTAAATTCGCTCTCACGGGCCTTACTACCAATGACTGTGGACCAGAATTGCCAGTGTTGTGCCAGTGACCCTATAATTTAAGCCACTTTTTTAGGCTCAAAGCCCAGGTCACTGCCTAGAATTTGTCCATCTATTCAAATCAGTAAGATAACATGGAAATGAAAGTACTAAAGGAAATAATTGTTGAATAGCTTGATTGGACCCCTACTAGTCATGACATAAATTTCATAAAAAATGTTGCAAATGTGATATCTACAGGTCATACATAACTGTTGTCATAAAATACATACATAATATGCATAATAGGGACATAAATACCAATGAAATCACATCCATATAAACCAAATATCATCCATCATAACTCCCATAGGGATACAAGGAGAAATACCCTTTCATTAGTGATGAAAATCCAAACCTAGGATGGGACTTCCATGTTGCACCCAACCATAGAATGGCTGAGCCAAATCTCTCTTCATCCATTCACCTTCATGCCATATTCCAAGCAAGAATGTGGGATCTCATAGAACACATAAATAAAAAATCATCCAAGGCTTCTAGAGGCCATCCATCTCAATCGATCAAATAGTGATTCCACCTCATGGTCAGACATCATAAAGCCATGATCAGATCAGTCTCTATCCTAGCCATCCAGGGCTCTAGAGTGTTTATTCCAACTCGACTTCCAGGACTAGTAACTCAACCCATGATTGCCATTAGGCTCCATAACATTTGTACAACCAAGGCTCAAGGACTAGTAACTCAACCCACAACTACTGTGAGGCTCCATAGCATTTTTTCAACCAAGGCTCTAGGACTAGTAACTCAACCCACCAAGGGCTCCAAAGCATTTGTTCAGCTAAGGCTATGTGGCTAGTAACTCAACCCAAGTTTTTATAGGACTCCAAAGTGTTTGTCCAACCAAGGCTCCAGGAACTAATAACTCAACCCAAGCTATAGAAACATGAGAACAAATCAAAAATAGACAATGGAAGTAAACCCACAATCACAATGGTTATCTAGGAAATGGGAAGGCTAGGAAATCCACTATCAATACAGGAAATCCTCCATGCTAATGACATATCACAACCAAGAAACCACATGCATATTCCATGCATGCCAAAACTAGTGAAGAAATCATACATGCAACTCGGTAAATGCAAGAAAACATGATGTCACTGCTAATCTTGTGGCCCATTTGTGCTTTCCTACTCTTCCTTTGGCTTCTTGCTACAAAAATCCAAGTATTCCACACCCTCCAAGAGTGCCCAAGAAAACTCTAAGCATCCAAGAGTATGAGAGAGAGAGAATAATGAAAGATCTCTAAAATCGAACTAACCAAGTGTTGGGCATGGAATCCCCCCACAGCATGTTTTGGGACTCAAAGCCCATGTTTTGGTAAAATGTATTGTAAGACTCCACAAACTACGGTCGCGGAGTGCGAAGTATAGGATGAGTCATAGGGTTGTCTACCCTAAGTATTGTAAAGTAATGTAATGTCATGTCGACCTACCCATGGTCCAAAGACCATGGGATTGTATAAATAGAGCGAGGCTCTAATTTGTAAAGAGAGCGAATGGGAGAGATAGAGGAAACACATGGTTGGAGCATAGAGTAAGAGTCTAAGTGTATTAGGTCATAGTAGTAGGAAGAGGCTCTGCAGCTGAGTGCACATAGGCCTAGTAGAGTCCGTAGCTAAGTGCGCGGACTCTTGTAGCTGAGTGTGCATGGAAGTGTCGAGTCTGTAATCTTGATTGAAGAATAATAAAGAGAAGTTGATTCCAATTTTTGTGTATCTACTTGTGTATTGCCTTATTTACATTTATACTATTTTGTTTATCACTGATATGATTGCTAGATATGTTGTTAATTATCACTAGTCTTACACAAATAAGTTGCGTAATAGAGTAATAACAGATTATGTAGCAAGGAACTTGGGTATAATACGAGTCACGCCCTCATAAGGGCTTCACAGAAGCAGTATCACATGTTGTGAGGGACTAACAGGTGTGTGTGGCAATGTGTGCGCAGTGTCAAATCGCGGACCTCCAAAAGCTCATCAAACATTGCCAGGGTGTGGTAACCTAGTTCTATCACCCTCCCATACTACTTGGGTGAGACCTCAGTCCATGCTCCATGGAATATTGTCAAAAGGGCTAGTAGTACCGGGATTTTCTTAGCTAAATCACCTCTAAACCTAGGTTAGGCCCATACAAGCAAACAAATGGTTCAGTTGCCGGGATCGGATCTGCATAAGGGATGTCTGACGTTGTGCCACTGGAATCTAAGAAATAAAGAAATTGAAGAGTGGTTGGACAAGAAGATTCACGAGTTTGTGGTGTAGGAAAACAAAAATATGTGAGTAGCTAAGGAACAGTGGTTGGAGTGCTACTTGTATACGGAAATCCATGAAATTTTCTTTGCATCCTTTCCTTGTGAGTTGTATGAGTGGATCGTGAAGCTAGCAAACAGTCAGGGAAGGTGTAGGCTCAACAAAGCAATCGTGTGGACTATGGAATTAGTGCGTAGATTAGAGGAATTAGGAGATAAGATCACGTGAGCTATGGACCATTGAATTGACTGAATTATAGGAGGATTTATCACTGAGTTCACAGTAGACATAACCGTCAACTACAATGGGGCAGAGCGATGTTTCCTCAAGTGACCGCGAGGTAAATATATCAAATCTTTGAAAACTTGGATTAAGATGCTATTATGTGAAAAGTAGGTTATGCAAATAAATTAATGTTTAGGACTATGCGAAGTGGGAAGATCTACAAAAGCAGAAGTAGTGAAGAATTAGAAACCAGTCCCTTAATTTCCCCATCGTGGGAAAGTGAGGAAGAGCTCGCAAAAGTTTCTTCGAGAAGTGTGGTTAGTCTAATAAGGCAGTGCATTCCACGTTTACCACCTCCACCTATATCGCCACCTGTCTCACCCTCCTCACCTCCATCTCCACCCACCCCACCTCCCCCCACCACCATAGTTCAGTATGGTGAGTGTGATCAAACTACCGGTATTTAGAGGAGTAGGGAATGAAGATCCGAACCAATTCTAGTTCATGGTAAGAGTAGTATGGGAAGCACAAGGCGTCGTGGATGATAATATTAGGAAGGCTATGATGGTAAGCACATTGTAGGATTGCGCATTAACATGGTACATCAAGCATTCTAATGACCATCCCAATGTAGGAATTGCAGAGGTCTAGGACGTGATGAACAGGGAATTTAGTGGGCCAAAGCCGGAAACAAAATCAATCATCAATTTCAAGGAGATCATGATGATCCCGAGCAAGACCCCCTGGGATCTGGACCAAAGACTGAAGGGTATGATTCACGAAGCCAACATGATTTTGACAGATGGAAAACACTGTGCATGGTTTGTAGCATCACTAACACCACATTTAAGGATGATGTTGTCACAACAAAAAATTTCCACCCAAGCCGAAGCTTTAGAAATGGCGATGAGATTGCATGAGAGCCCTATACAAGGCCCTAGTCTGGGAGTCCAACAAATCCATGCGGAGGAGGCACGTGAGGAGGTATGGTGCATAAAATTCAAAGGCCAGGGGCATGACAAGGAACACTATCCAGTGTTCATGAACTACTTGGCTGGAGGAGGGCTAATACTATTAATACCTAAGGCACAGATAGGACTAAGTGTAGTGCCTACATTATGGTGCGTGATTTGTTAGCGAGGAGGAAAACACACTACGGACAATTGTCATATATTGAAAAAATATACGCACACGTCCTAGCAATTGTTTTGCAACTTTTACAGGTTGGTAGGCCATGATGAGCACACTTGTAGAAGCTACGAACTAATGATGGATCAGACCCTGCCTATAGGGTGAAAAATGAAACATGAGCCCTCAACCTGATTGCAGGAATGGTGTGTGCTAGATTTCACGGGTGCGGTCAAGGTTGAGGTGGAATGGGACCAGGAAGGGGTCACAAACAGTTAATTTGTTATAATTGTGGAGGGCCAGGGCACTATGTCCGCGATTGTACAAAATCGATGAGGACATCATGTTTGTACTGTACTTAGTTTGATCATTAGGCCGAAGACTGCCCTACACTGATAGTGAGACTACATGAAAAAGGGGTACTTTAGCCCCTTCTGACTCAGAATTTTTAGATGATGAGGTCTGAACCATGTGAGGAAGACTCGAATGTAAACATGATGCTCAGGAGTGGTGTGACCACTAGTGATGATAAAGGGAAGCAGCCAAAAGAAAGTGCATGGGTTTGCAAGGCTCCTATAAAGGAACTTGAATTTGATTTAGAATGCGTGAAGGAGACATTCATGGAAGCTAAGAGGAGCTTCACATAGGCCTCCACTTCAGGTAAGGATTAGTTAGAACCAGAAATGGATCCTCCAATGCTTACTACCTTTTTGAAGACATGCATGAAACTACTATGTGATATTAAGGCAGTATATGGGCTACAAGAACTTATCACTATGTGCACAAGGTCAAGAGAACCACGCATGGTCCAGAAACTCGGAAAGCATGCATTGCGCACAAGAAGGGAAATGAGGTTGACTACAGAAATCATCGAATATGAAATGGATCAGGTAACCCTAGATCTGGGATCAGACGTGAATGTACTACCAAAACAAACATGGGAACACATGCGTAGATCTGTGCTACAGTGGTCTCCTATTCAGTTATGAATGGAAAACCAACAGAAGATCTTGCCCATCGGAAGATTGCAAGGGGTAATAATAGATATTGAAGGTGCAAGTGTGTAGGCAGATTTTCAAGTGATAGATATTATTGATGATAGTAATCACTATCTCGTGCTACTAGGAATATATTGGGCCACCGATATGAACGGAGTCATAAATCTGAAGAAGCACAAAATGATCTTTGAGAAAAAGTCATCACACGTAGTAGGACTGCTAGATCCAGTCGAAGGAGCACGATACATTGAACCGGTGCATGACAACGATAGTGATGACGATATTGATTGTATTTACAAGATATCTGCATGAGAAGAGGATTGGGTGAATCCGGAAGCAGATGGAAGGATTTCATGGGAGCGTGAAAGCTCCTACACCTCGGATTCAGATGAAGAGATAGAACGATGGTAGAATTGGCTGCAAAAAGTAACAATGCTTAATTGCAATATGATGGTTAGATCAATGTGCTGTGTGATAATAGAAGCAAGGGATCTACCGACATATGATGGGTTGATAGTAGTGGGTGAATTCCTGAACAAATTTGAAAGCACAATACCAGAACAACAACGGTTTGATGTGCTGAAGTGGGCACTGCACGCGATGACTGCATGATGGCAGGGTACACATCAAGGAAATTTTTAGGACTGGTGTAGATGCAGAAGGATGATGTGCCTACATTTTGGAGAACCCTAGCTCCGAACAAGAGCTAGTCAGCAGGGACGGAATAAGTTGCATGCTCACCTTTCTCAATGGGTACAGACATATGATGTACAGTTTACAAAAGTGCACACCACCCCTAGAATATAAAATTGGAACAAACCACAATAGCATGAAAGGTGATGTGCACTACCAATCATCCATGACAAAACATTTGATAGGGAGTGTGAAGTAATGAACAAGGTTCACTAGGCAAGACGCACTGATTAGGACCTGCACATACAAACAGTTTGATGGGCCTATGGGACCATGTGAAAAACCCTAATCGTGGAAATGATTCCGAAGGTGTGAAAAAAAGTAGAGGTCATAATTTCTGAAGAGAATGTAAATAGGAATCTACATGTAGTAGCTCCCATAGTTGTGACAATATGCGAAGACTAGGATGAGAAAATCACACAATGATGCGAGGTCGAACACATAGAGATTCAGGAAGCCATTCGGCAAGGGAACCTTGGACTTCACGAACTTAAAAAATGCCGGGTACGACTGAGGAAGAAAAGAATTTTGATGGAAGCCAAGATCAAAAGGCAGGAAAATGAGATCAAGCAAGCATGTCTTGTCGACCAACCAAGGATAACAAGACAAGGTGAAAATGATCATACCACTATATTAGAAGATTGTTGCTGAGAATTTATGACTCTGCTGCCATGGCTACGACCGTACCTCACCAAATGCAGTAACTAGGGGAGTGCACTACATATAGTAGAATGTGCAGTGCCAGCTATCATGAAGGAAATTGAGGAGTTTCCGTGGACTATACTGGAAGGTGAGTTGAAGTCTTGCACTGGTGGTGCGACCACCTAAGTAGTGGTAGGAAGAATAATCTCAACACTCTAGGAAGTTGAAAGAGAGCTCGGGACTATAAAAGAGTATGTTTGGGAGATGTGTGATGAGGGAGGTGCGTGCAGAATCAACATGTCACAAGGGTCACAACTGCACACAGGGGGCTGTGTTGCCATGCTGGTAGGCTGGGAAGTGACCGTTGGTGTCACTATTCATGAAGGGATGTCTAATTTAAGGTAAAAGGGACTGGGAAACGAGCATTTAAGACAAAAATTAAGGACAATATTTGGGGAAATCTGCCGCCAAGAAAGCATTGATGTTCCAGAATTGAGGAGAACGGTCGTATTTGAATCCAAAAGGTGCTATAAAACTCTAGGGGATAGCCAAGAGAGAGCACTTGTTCACTTGAGGTTTGAGTAGTTGATTAGAGTACAAAGTGTTGAGCACCAAGCAATATTTGAGCCTTGAAGTTTGTGAACAACCACAGATAGTTCAAATAGGATGACGGCTACCAGGAGAGGTTTGGGCTCTACAGAAGGAACCACTGACAAGGCTGCATAGAACCCCATGGTACATGATGTTCTCAAAGATACTGGGGTCACGCCGAAAATCCCGAAATCACCTTAGATGCTGAGGCCTAAGAAATATAAGCACGCAAAGGGACTAGTTCGCATGTACCCAAGGAATCCACAGTTTGGTAAACTCTTAATGGAGTAAAAGGGCAAGGCTGTCACCATTGAGACAGATGATGAGGAGGACCTATAGGCTCTCATTGATGAGATAGAGGTAGCAAAAGACATGGAAGAGGACATACAGCTAGTGTGCTCTGTAGTGAAATTTCCTGAGTACGATCCTCTATGAAAAGGGCAAACTAGGATACCAAAGGATATGGATGCCACTAAGAGCACACTCCAGACCCCACTCCTCCCCGATGGAATTATGTTTGAGGGCTCGCACCTGGGCCACATAATGAGCCCCATAAATGGGTAATTATATGGGCTCATTTTTCCTCCTAACATACTTAAATCAACCATTCTCTTAGCCTATTCATGTTTTTTTATTATATTTATGTTTATGGAGTGAGTTGAGTTAGTTATGATGCCATGAGGTCTAATATGTGTTTAGTGGAGGTTTTTGTTGAATTTTGAAGATAAAGTCAAAGATTCAATGGACAATTGGCAGCAATAATTCAAAGTAGACAAAGGAGATGATTTATAGGAGTGAATCCCCCTCATTTATTACTCCCCACTTTGAATTCCCCTTCATGCAGCTCGGAGCACAAACATCCAAATCAATGCACTAGGAGGCATCCGAGCAAGTGGAGGATAACTTATGTTTATCTTGAGTTTCGGGAGCCAAGCCTTCCTGATCTTAAGCAAGTAGTTGGTAGCTTCATTTGTATAAGTAGAAAGGCCCAGGGCCTCACTAGGGTTGATCTTTTTTCAAATTTTTGTTGTACCTTTGCTATTGTAAAACTCTACTCAGCTTCGAGCTTACTTTTGTGGATAGTTTCATGTACACCTATTACAGTTTTGATAATAAATATGAGATCCTTTTTGAGCTAGCACTGTGTTACCTTAGAGGGCTGAAGATCTTGGGTTAGGGCCCAATCCAAGAAGCCAAGCTCCTCTTTGTGTGTATTCATATGTTTTTTTTTAGTTTATGGATTAGTTGCTATTAGATGAATTTATTTCTTGGTTAATAATAGGTTGCTTTTGGTGATTTAGAAGGTTGTTTCCATTTATGTTTTCTATAGCAGGTTAAGCAGTGATAGAAAGAAGATTCAAAAGGATATAAATAGTGCCTTGGCCTCTTTTCCTCCCTTTTGGACCATGAACTGAGGCAAAGACCCTCTTGCTACCCCAAATACACAGATTTTCCTTCTCCATAGGATTTCTCAAGCATACTACAACCCCAACCAAGTCACTTCCATACCTTCTTGGCCCCCCCCTTCTCATCCTTCCTGGTCCACACTTCCTCCTTATTCCTTCACATCTCCATATCATGCCCAACCAGCCACCCATTCATTCCAATCCTATGCTAAGCCGTAGCCTCAATGGAATGCATCTTATCAGGGGTGGAGGCCCCAATACAACTCTCCTCCCACTCTTTTTCCTCCACCAACTGCCCAACCACAACCCCATCCACATCCATCTTAAATATACACTCCCACTCAACTACCTATACTACCATTTTCAAACCCATGCATTAAAGCAGCTCAACCCATTTACAATGTTGAGGTAAAACACTTCCAAACAACTCCTCTTAAGCTCAATGATATTCACCATAGCTCAGGAAGAGTATTGCAAAAAAGAGATTGTATTGATATCATTAAAGGGCCACATAGAGAAAAAGAAGATTCAAAAGAGAAGATCAAATAACCATGGGTTGCACTTGATGAAGAGAAGATATCAAAATCAAAGATTGAGAGAGCTCCCTCATGGTTACCATCAAATCCTCCATGTATTCATGGAAAAAATAAGCAAAAAGAGGAAGATGTGAAGGTCATGGTAGAAGAAGATATGAAGAATGATCCAGATTAGCAAAAGGACCAAGGATATCACAACTATATTGAAATATGGTTCCAGACAATCACTAAGTTGTAGCATCACTCTCTTCATCAACTACTCGTGATCCCTTCAAAGTCAAATCATTTGGCCTCTGAAATCTAGATACATGTCAAAGCATACATTTCAAGCCTCCACATCATTTTGTCTATCATCTCGATGTGCACATGGCTCCATTGGAAGTATTCTTATAGTTGAAAGTGATTTTTTTTTTCAAGTAGGGTAGGGTAGGGTAAAAAGAAAAATGAAAAATAAGAGAAAAGTAAAAATCTAAGGTGAAAACCTCCTTGGAGGTGCCTCATATTCGCTCATTGATTGAAAACCTCCATGAGGCGATCAATGGGTTGGAAAGAGAAAAGAAAAAGAGAATAAGATCCCTGGGTGAAAAAATCACTTGGAGGCACACATGACAGGCAATTAGGGTGAAAACCTCCTTGAGGTGCCCTTGTTGTTCTCAACAAAGAAAAACAAAAAACAAAAAAAAATAGGAAAAGAAGAAAAAGAAAATTGAATTTTAATGTGCATTACAAGTTTGCAGGAGGACCACATGGAGCAACAGGAGATGCAACACAACCCTGACATTCATGCCAACACCTATTTCATCTCCTCCACACTCTTCTCCCTCATTTCTGACCTTTCTCCCACCCCATTGTGCTCTTTTTTTTAGAAACTGTGTGTTTTACAGGAGGCACTATGTTTTCTACAGGAGGCTCCTGTAGGAATTACAGAGAATCAGAAATGGTTCCAAAAAGAAGTTTGAGGGGCCGGGAATCTTCTTGAAGAGCATATAAACCCTCCTACAGCTATCAACCCACCTTGCCATCCATTCCAGACCTGCATCACATCATCATCATCATTTTTTATTCATGTCCCAGAAAAACACAGAAAAAACAGTTTTTAGTGAAAAGGAAAAAAATAAACAAAAATAAGAGACGAAGCAGCATCTCAAATCTCACCTGCATCTTACCTAGCATCTCTCCATCTCCATCTACATATCTGGCACTATCCTCATAGCTCCCATCACAGAAATAAGCAGTTCGAAGAGCTCCTGTAGGAATTCCTGTAGCAGTTGATCCCATTAAAATCAAGCTACAGCAGTAAAAGAAGTGTAGCCATGAGGATTGAAGGAGACATCTGAAGCTTAGATCTAGCTAGAGGAAAGCTCCAACCACACATCAGAAAGTAGATAGCATGTAGCAAAGGAAATACAAGCATGCAATAGTAAACGGAGCCAAAATACCTCACAACACATACATTTGACTCACAGGTAAGTGACTAACCCGCTCCTCTGTTTGCATTTGTGTAATTGGAAGATATGCATGAGAAAATGAGATGGTTGAGGTTGAAAAAGGAAAAGGTGGTCAGTTAACTTGGACACCTTCATCTTGTTGACTGCACTCATCTGAAGATGTCACCCACATGTGCACATAGTCAACTCAAAGAAAGATACCAAGGAAAGATACCCATGATGACCATATAGGTGGGGATCAATGGCCCAAATATCTAGAAGAAGTAATAAGTACTCCTCCTTGAGCACTCTCACCACCTTTTCCCTCATTTTCTCCTCATAAACTTAGCTGCAGCAAACTCCTTGTCACCCCACAGCCTTGAAACCATCGTTTTCCATTGATCTCACCAATCCTCCTACTATTGGCGTTGTCTACAGGAGCACTTACAGGTTCTACAAGGGCACCTACACGTAGTTCTATAAGAGGGGTAGTGAGCTGTTTTTAAGAAGAAAACATGGGAATTTTGCTCAATTTTTGGCTTGAGGAGGTAGGTTCCATGCATACCCACCTTGATTATCAGCATATGCAAGAAATGATATCATTTTAAGAAGGAATTGAGTACATAGAAGAAGAGGAATTACATAAAAAATTTCTGCTTGTTTAAAAAAAAAAAAAAAACACAGTTTTCCTCTGTTTTCCTATTTTTTCAAAATTCTTGTCTCCATCTCTACATTTGG
>APFE030521795.1:112314-134236 GCA_000404065.3 Pinus taeda | reverse complement strand
GGAGAACAAGCTTAGAGAGATGGGCAGAGAGTTAAGTGCTGTCAGACATAGGGAGGCAATTGCAAGAAGCCAACTCCAAACTGAAAATGAATTGTTAAGAAGGCAGCTAAAAGAGAAAGAAACCTAGCTGGCATGTATGGCTGACTTATCCATGGAGACATTGCAATGTAGAACACCACCAAAATCCTATGGATTATACCTCTAGGAACAATGGCTACATTTTCAGATAAATACTTTGGCACAAAGAGGAACAATGCCTTTTCAAGATTACAGATGATTTATGGACCTGTGTGATCAAAGCACAATAGAAAATAAGACAAAGTTGGCATAATTTTACCTGCATAATATGGCCCTCACAGACATGAATGTGTGGGACCCCATGCTAGGATAGGGGACCTACAACTAATGGCCATGGCTTCATGGATGAACCTTGAGGAGTTAAGGGCAACTAAAGTAAAAAGGTTGATGATCAAAGAATAGAATGAGCCACTAATGATTAGAGTTGAGCCATTAAATCCCATGGCTCTCATCAGCACACACCATCTCCTTGCAAATAATCCTCAAATTGGACCTAGATATATAAGTGATCAAGCACAGGCCATTACACATTTTGAGGACATGGAAAGGTTACTTGGGGATGACTATGTCCATGCATGTATGAGGAAATGGAACACCTTACCACATAGTCTGAAGATCAGGGAATATCATTCCCCAATGAGGATGAAGGAAGCACTAAGGAGAGTGCTAATGTACAAGCACTCAATGCAGAGGCTATAGGTCAATTGGATTGGCCTCAAATTGAGTCCACCACTGCTATTAGACATGCTAGAAGGAAGGACAGAAGAAGAAGAGCAGAGGTAGTGGGAAGAGATAGACAGAAAAGAAGGCTTCTTTAACAAGGAAGAGGAAACAACATCAGAATCTTGGGACGCTAGAGAGGCCACCAGGGCGATAAAAGATGAGGAGATGGACTAAGTTGCTCAGAGGATGAGCAACACCTTCAGTAGGGGGTGATGATGAGCCCAATAAATGGGTGATTATATGGGCTCATTTTTCCTCCTAACATAGTTGAATCAACCATTCTCTTAGCTTATTACATGTTTTTTGATTATATTTATGCTTATGGAGTGAGTTGAGTTAGTTATGATGCCATGAGGTCTAATATGTGTTTAATGCAATTTTTTTTTTAATTTTGAAGACAAATTCAAAAATTCAATGGAAAATTGGCAGCAATAATTCGAATTGGATAAAGGAGAGGATTTATAGGAGGGAATCCCCCTCATTTATTACTCCCCACTTTGAATTCCCCTTCATGCAGCTTGGAGTACAAACATCCAAATCAATGCACTAGGAGGTAGCCAAGAAAGTGGAGGATAACTTATGTTTATCTCGAGTTTTGGGAGCCAAGCCTCCCTAATTTTAAGGAAGCTATTGGGAGCTTTAGTTGTATAAGAAGAAAGTCCCAGGTCCTCACTAGGGTTGAGTTTTTGTCAAAATTTTGTTGTACTTTTTCTATTGTAAAAATTTGCTCAACTTTGAGCTTACTTTTGTGGACAGTTTCATGTAATCCTATTACTGTTTTGATAATAAAGATGAGATCCTTTTTGAGCTAGCACTGAGTTACCTTAGAGGGCTGAAGGTCTTGGGTTAGGGCCCAATCCAAGCAGCCAAGATCCTCTTTGTTTGTATTTATATGGTTTGTTTCAGTTTATGGATTAGTTGTTGTTAGATGAATTTCTTTCTTGGTTAAGAATAGGTTGCTTTTGGTGATTTAGAAGGTTGTTTCCATTTGTGTTTTCTATAGTAGGTTAAGCAGTGATAGAAAGAAGATTCAAAAGGCTAGAAATAATGCCTTGGCCTCTTTTCCTCCCTTTGGGACCGTGAACTAAGGAAAAGACCCTCTTGTTGCCCCAAAAACATAGATTTTCCTTCTCCATAGGATTTCTAGTGTTTGCATGTTTGTTAGAAGGTTAATTCTTTGCTTTAGATCTCTTCCACCATGCTAATTTTTGTCTTTGCAATAAGTCTTCTTCCATGCTTTCTCTCCTTGTAGCATTTTTCAGCATTTACTTCCATAGCTCATAATTTAGACTAGCTTGATGCAAAATTATGTTTTTTGATGTACTCATTTCCTTGCTTACTTGATCTCATTGGTTGAGTGTTAGTTCTTTTGTAGTAGATCTCTTCTCATAGTAGGTTAGCCTATCATCCATCACATTCTCTCCTTGATCCATGCCCTACAGGTCACCCAAAGTTCACCTCAAATCTGCCTTAGTTTTCTACATTTTTCCATAGTATTTATTCCTCTCTCCCAATCACCTTTCCCTCTCCTAGTGACCCTTGGTGGACCCTCGGGATGCTACCACATCATCCCAACCTTAATATACCTTTTCCACCCACTCTCACACCTTTAAAACCTTGAAAATTTCTCTCGGCATCCTCCGGTAGACCTCTTGTAGACCTCCTGTAGATCCCTTGTGTCCTCCTATAGATTTTCCTGTAGGCTTTCTTTTGATGGCCGAATGTGGGAAAAGCCTCCAGAAGGCCACCTGAGACCTCCTAAGACCCATATACACCATCCTATATCTCCTCAAACCCCAAATTCTCCCTTCAACACCACTTATTCGCTTCCAGCTTCACACACAATAAAATACATGCATGTCAACTTCACATAAAATTACATAAAAATTCAAAAAAGATGTTTTTTTCTCATTTAATTCTAGAAATTGCTTGAGTAGATGTTGTTTACTTCCTTGAGTAGGTAATGGCATTCATTTCATGGTTTCCACAGTGCTTTCTACAAAATTAGGATTAGTTGGTTAAGTAGGGTTTGCTAGGTTTACTTCACGTTTCAGTCTTTTTCCTTTCTGCAATTAGAGTAGCCTTTGTAGAGTAAGATTTCCTTTCTTTCATCACATATAGAGCTTCTTCTAGAATCCATAAAAGTTGGCTCGAGCTCCAAGTGATTTTGCGCCAACCTGTAGTAAGAACTAGTACTTGTGCATACAACACCATCGCTTCCAAGTTTGTTACGAACTACCAGGTTGATAAGAATAAAGTAGGCAGCCCAAGAGTTGTAGCATTATTGTTGCAATACTGGTGCTCACCACAGTGTGCCCACAATGAAGTTTGAATATTGGGACCTCGAGAATAGCGATAAGTTCCCACACTTAGAGACAGAAAGCCTCATGAAGCAGAGCATGGAGGGGTCAGTCACAACATTAGAGCTGCGAAAATGGTTGTGCGGTGTGGAGAAGGCTGGATTGCTTCATCTACTGTGGATTCCACACTTTCACTATGCGCCCATCACTATTTTTGTCATCAGGAATCTTCTTTTCCTGGTGCACGATGGGTACTTATCACTGGAGGAGCCTATTCCCATCACGGTGAATCTCATCCATAGAATTTCCTGACTCCCCTGTAAGGGCAAGGACCCTACAGCGATAGCAAGAAAAAGTGGAGATTTGGCTCTTGTGGGGGCCATGAAGAAGAAATATAAAATTGAGAAGAAAAAGAGGGGTTATGCAATAAACAACATCAAAGATAAAGGGGTGCATGTAGCCACCCAACTCCTAGCCGAGAAGGTAATGAGAAAATGTCATGATGATGAGGTACCAATGCTAGTAGTTGCTTTGGCCAAACAATGTGCAGGCGAGTCCAATTCAATTGGGCTGAGTTCCTCTACGAGGATTTCTTGACCAACTTTAAGGAAGCCCTAGAGTAGGGTAAGACCTTCCACTATGTGTGGTTGCTCTTGTCCATTTTGCTGGTAATAAGAGAATTTCCAAAGGACAGACAGTTCTTGAGCATCGAACAAGACTTACCAAAGGCCAAAAGGTACACATTGCTTTGGGCTATCAAGGACACGAAGTAGATTCAAGAGACAAAGATCTTCTGAGTGCACATGGAGGCGAGCATCTAGATGTATATTAATATAAGGCCACACATGTTCCCCACAATGTACAACAGTTTGCGAAGCTTTGCAGACTTCAAGGAAACATGCATAATATTTACATCAAGGCATGTAAGGATCCAATAGAGCAGTGGACCAAGCTCCCCTTCATCGCCATTGATGATGCAATATTTTCAGTGTTAGAATCATGGCCTCTTGAGTGGCATGCCTCGAATTTGGTAGAGCTGCCTAGGACAGTAGCACATAGGTGAAAGGATGAGGTCTAGTTGCATGTCACGAAGTTGGTCAAGAAGAGGCATAATGAAAAAGTGGCCGTGAAGGTAAGGGCTATCCGCAAGGTAGCAAAGATCGCTGCAGAGCAAGTAAAGGACGATGAAGTAGTAGTAGCAGTGCAGACAATAGGGGCCACCACAACGTAGGACAAGGAGGGCCAGGACTTGTCTACAGGATAGGAAGCAAAGGACATAGACCTCACAGAAGAAGGCATGGACCTAGGCACAACTTCCGCCCAACTAAAAGGGTCACGTATCACAAAGAGATTGAGTCCATGGAAAAAGGTCAAGGCCTCCAAATTGGCGATCGAACTGATGACGTTAATAGAAGGTGACCTATAAAACAGTGGTGACACAATTCATGAGGTTGCCAAGGAAGCACTCCAAGAAGCCATGTCGAAGCAACAAATTTTGTTGGGGGCCCTAAGGGTGTAGTTGTGGGAACTACGGGTGTGGCCCCCAATGGAAGGAACCATAGCCACCTATGATGCAATAGTCACATCAGTAGCGGAGCAGCTGCTATGTGAAAAGATGGCCAACACCATAGTGCTACCGAAAGGAGTGCTAACAATAGAGAATGAGGATGATAGAGCCGCGGTGGGGAGGATCAAGGGACTTGGCCTTAATTTTGCTCCCCTTCCATGAGACACATTGTACCAACTGTAGGATGGCATAACAGCAGAGCTACATTCCAGGGAGGGTCATGCGATTCAGGTGATGAGTGAGCAAAAGATCAACAACAAATAACTCAGCCTGCAGCATGACAAACTGGTGTCACAGAACCATCAGATTGTACAGATAGTTGATGAAGTGTGCCAACAAGTCCCAGAGTTGTCCATCACCGCAGACCTACCAACAAAGATGTGGATCCAATGTCTGGCAAGTGGAGTCCAAAGTGCGTGCGAGGAAACAACATGAGTATAGCTAGAGCTGAATCTCTAGATTGCCAAGCTACAGCTAAAGGCGCAGCCTTCCACTCGTCTGGAAGTTAGAGAGTAGCGCAGTAGTGTTATTCATACAGGATTGGAAGAAACGGGATGGGCAGTGCAGGACTATACTGGTATGTTGGACCAAGTCTTTAGAATCCTCACATCATTATAGGAGGACACCAACATACACTGCCTAGAAGCAGAGGTGCACGAGCTTCAGGAGCAGTACGATAATGTAAGGGGAATTGCGCAGAAAATTGTCCTCACTCAACGACTAGAAAAGATGTAGCAAGAAAGGGCACTGGAAGAGTAGGTGGATGCCGCAAGATAGAAAGAGGCACTTCTCAAAGTGCATGTCTAGCCATGGATTTATGAGGCCTTCACCATTCTGACAGATATCGAGGGCAAGCTCGCACGTATGTGGGGACTCTATGTGCTAAGGCAGGAAATTGATCCTCACAAAGAAGCATTAGAAGAGTGCATGCATTATGTCCAAAAAACCGTAGAATAGTGCATTGTCAACCTTCGAGTAGTACATGACCAGTTGAAGGTGCTTCGCACCAATAGAGTGACTCGGGCCAAGTCACGATCATTGTGTTAGGAGCCTGTTGGGCATGGAATCCCCCCATAGCATGTTTTGGGGCTCAAAGCCCAAGTTTTGGTCAAATGTATTGTAAGACTCCACGAATTACGGGCATGGAGGGCGAAGTATAGGATGATTCATAGGGTTGTCTGCCCTAAGTATTGTAAAGTAATGTAATGCCATGTCAGCCTACCCATGGTCCACAGACCATGGGCTTGTATAAATAGAGCGAGGCTCTAAGTTGTAAAGAGAGCAAATGGGAGAGGTAGAGGAATATGCATGGTTGGAGCATAGAGTAAGAGTCTAAGTGTATTGGGTCGTAGTAGTAGGAAGAGGCTCTGTAGCTGATTACACAGAGGCCTAGTAGAGTCTATAGCTGAGTGCGCGGACCCCTGCAACTGAGTGCAAAGGGTGGTATCGAGTCTGTAATCTTGATTGAAGAATAATAAAGAGAAATTGATTCCAATTTTTGTGTATCTGCTTGTGTATTGCCTTCTTTACATTTATACTATTTTGTTTATCATGTGCAATGATATAATTGCTGGATATGCTGTTAATTATCACTAGTCTTACACAAATAAGTTGAGTAATCGTGTAATAAAAAATTAAGTAGCAAGGAACTTGGGTATAATATGGGTCGCGCCCCGATTAGGGATGCGCGGAAGTAACATCACAGGTTGTGAAGGACTAACAGGCGCACATAGCGATGTGTATGCAGGGTCAAAACACGAACCTCCAGAAGCTCAAAGACATCCCCGAGGTGTGGAAACGTGGTTCTAGCACCCTCCCATACTACTTTGGGTGAGACCTTAGTCCACGCTCTATGGAATGTTGCCGAAAGGGCCAATAATGTTGGGTGTGGAGCCTGATTATCTTCTGTATTCAAAGGTATCATCTCAGGTGGTTGCAACCTTTCTGGAGCCCCCCTCGGCAATGGGATTGGGGGCAGTGCCCCCGAAGCTAAAGATAGATGTAAAAATGCCTTGTAAAATGTTGTAATTTCATAGTCAATTTGGGTCGTTCATTAGGTGGAGATCTGATGGTAGAAGTTATGTTTAATTTAGGGTTTTCTGCCCTAGAAGGCAACCCCTCGCTATATATGAGGGAATTGTATTGCAGCTATGTAGATCTTTATTCTCAGTGAGGAAGAGAGAGGAGATTGAGAGCAAAGAGGGAGTTACAGTGGATCTGCGATAGGTTATATCTCTTTAGTTTTCTGGATAATATAAAAATAAGGACTAATTCTTTCTTCGTGGACGTAGCCCAAACTAGGTGAACCATGTATATCTGTGTCTATCTTGTTTTATGTGTTTTCTGTGTTTAGGTTTCTGCAATATTTTATGTGTTTCATTGCTCTGTAATATATAATTTTCTAACAATTAGTACCGAGATTTGCTTGGCTAAATCACCTCTAAACCCAGGTCAAGCCCATACAAGCCATCACCAAGTCCTGTCCACTGATCCTCAAAAGCCTTTTTATTAATGAGGCCTCTATTTTCTTCATTTTCCATTATTTGTCTTCATCTTCCTCCTCACATGAAACTTGTGACCTTTCACTTCCTTTTTTCCTAATTTCCATTATTTCATAAATAAAATTCCAATTAATGCCTCGTTGCCTTTCTAAAGCCTTTTCCATAGCCTTTGCCAATTTCCTTAGCCATAATAAACCGAATCAACACACATTAGGATGTTTCCCCTAACATTCAACTTGGAATACGTGTTCCATCAGCGTGGCCTTATATATTTTTACATGGATTTTTACTAGGGATATTACACCACTTATATTGGGTCATAAAATCATTCAAGTTAATAACAAAATTTACCCTATAAAATCTTCACTTGATTAGGTTAGACATTTGGTAGGTTAACTAGCTCACTAGTTCTTGAATTTGTAGTTTTTAGAGTAGTAACTTTCTACTATTTTTGGCACGTGTTAAGAGGGGTATTTTGGAGTCATTCCACTTTGAATGGAGTCTTAACACATCCTACTTAATATAAAAAAATCCATCCAATTTGCATTTTATTTACTTGGGAATTCGGTAAGTTATATCCTCATGTAGCACTTCTTGTAGCACCTCCTATAGCACTCATGTATCACATGTAAACTTGATGAGATTTTCTCCAAAATCTTGGCTTTTGTCTCTTAGGATTTAATCATGACCTCAAGGATCTGAATGTATGATTCAGGAAAACCAAATACCATTCTAGTCCCACCTTTTCTTCACTGCAAGTAAAAATCTATAATCAAAAGTAGAAGACAAATTTCCATATTTTAATAACAATGGATGTTTTCTTATGAAATGTACATGGATTTTGTTACTAAAGCTAAGTTTCCTTGAACATAGTGATAAAAAGGTTGATTCATAAATGCAAAGTACATTAGACTATGTTCTTGAATTCATGCTTCCTTAAGGTTTCAATTACAAGCATTAGTGTTGAAAAGATCAAATTTCCTTCTTCAAAAAAACATTCCACATCTGGAAATTAGAGTATTAATTTACATTCTACAAGTAGACTAATGTTTCCATTTTTCAATTAAGTTAGTGTTTGATTTCATGATATTCACTTCATTGCATCAGATCAACAAAAGAAGGAAACATTACATGTTGAACATAGAGTGCCAACACTTCTTAAGTTTGTACGAACACCGGGTTGATAATTTATTTCGTAGCCTTGGGAGTTGCAACATTCTTGTTTCAATACTGAGGCTCATTGCTTTTTGGTGTCGTTTCCAGGGAGGTTTCAAAGTATGCATTATTTTCTTCCCTAGTTATCCATTTTTACAAAAAAAAAAAAAAAAAATGCATTAGGCATATTTCATTTTATAAAATTGCATTTCATTACCATTCTTATTCATTTTTTTATTATAAAAACATAAAAAAAATAGTTATCCAACACCAACCCTCAGCCCCACTTGATCACATGGTGTAGTAAGATTCCACATCACCATCCACTTTAGCAAGTATAAGAAGAGGAGGTGACAGATAAGGTAAAATAAATGGACGAAGATGATGAAAATGAGGAAGATCCTAGTGGATTTCCCCTTAAAGATACCAATATCAGTGTTCATATGAAGAACATCTCTCCATCTTTCCTTCCCAACTTCCATGGTATGAGGTCAGGCTATTTGGAAACCTTTCTCTTTGAATTTTAAATCCTTTATAGATCTTATGGTTACTTACTAGACATTGAAAAATCGAGATTGTTTTTGACAACATTGAAGGATAGAGCTCTTAAATGGTTCACAAGTTTAGGGACTAATTCAATAAGGCCATGGAAAGATATGAAAAATATATTTCTAGAAAAATATGAAGATTGTGATCTTAAAGAAGAAATCTTTAGAATGACTGAAAAAAAGGATAAGGGCCTTGAGGATCTAAAAGGGGGATTCATGTATAATGTTAAGAGGGAAAAATTGCATCATTTAGCATTTGACACACTTAAAATCCTCTTAGAAAAATTAGGGATGAGTGGATTGATCTCATTTATCTCATGAGTAGAGGTGATGTATACCAATTATCATTTGCAGAAATTTGTGAAGCATGCAAACACATATCAAGAGGAAGGGAAAAAATAAATCAACATCAAGATTGGTAAGTCAAGATGAACTTAGAAATTTTCTTGATAACTTTAAAACATAAATTCTTAAGAATTAAGGCGAATAAGTAGAAATGCTAAGAATTAGAGGTGAGAAAAAAAGATGCGGTTATTCGTTTTATCCATGCTTAATCACATGATACTAAATATTTCCCATCATTACCATGGTTGAAGGGATTTTACCAAGAAGACAATGGAGCAAGTCAATCACCAAAGAAACTCTATTATGTAGCTCGAAGAGGACCATTACAACCTATTCAACCTGATATGATGCAAGAACCTAATTCACAATTTTAAGCTTATGCACATCCATATCAAAGTAATTGGAACACACTCTTTCCTTCAAAACCTTTTCCATCTCAACCACAAAACCAATCTTGGAAACAAGCTTGGAAATGAACTTATGGGAGTAATTCATAATGTCCTAAATATTTTCCTCAATATCCTCCTCCATACCATCCACCTCCACCACAACCACAACCTCAACCACATCCATCTCAAATATCCACTCCCATTCAACAAATTGTACCACCATTTCCAAACCCACACAAGGAAGTAGCTCAGCCCACTTACATTGTGATGTACAATACTTCCAAAAAACACCTTTTGATCTAAATGGTATTCATCTTAGCTTAGGAAGAGTATTGAGAAAAATAGATTCTATTGATGCCATTGAAGGACAACATTCATAAAAAGATGATTCAAATGAAAACACCAAAGAACCATGGGCTACAGTTGATGAAGAGAAGAAATCAAAATCAGACATTGAGAAAGTTCCATCATGTTTACCATCACATCCTCCATGTGTTCAAGAGAACAATCAACAAAAAGAGGTAGATTTGAATGTCATGGTAGAAGATGAGACATGAAGAGATCAAAATGTGAAAGTGGACTAGGGGTATCACAATTAATTTGAAATATGGTTCCAAAAAATCATTAATACACATCAACACACTCTTATTCAATAATTCATGATCTTATCGCAGTCAAATCAAATTTTCTCTCACATTTAGGTACATGTCAAAGAATATATTTAGAGCCTACACATGATTTTTTCTATCATCTTGATGTGCACATGGCTCCATTGGAAGTATTCCTATACTTTAAAAATATTTTGTTTCTTTCAAGTAGAGTAGGATAAAAAATAAATAAAAAATGGAAAATAATAAGAGGAAAATAATAAAATCTTAGGCAAAAAACTCTTTTGAGGCATCTGATATTGGCTTATTAATTGAAAACCTCCATGAGGTGTCCAATGAGTTGGAAAAAAAAAAGAAAAAAGAAAATATCCTAGGTGAAAACCTCCTTTGAGGTACCTAGGAAGACCTACTAGTTGAAAACCTCAATGAGACAGCTAAGAGGCCTAAGAAAAAAAGGAAAAAAATTTAAAAGGAAAAATGAAAAATTTCTTTGCTCCATATATCTCTCTTTGATGAATGCAAGTGTTCTCCAACCATTGCAAGCAACAAGAACAAGTTAGGACCAAAAGAAAAAAAGTTGATGAAAATATTAGTCAACAAAATCTCAAACTTGGGCTTTCTCCTCTTTTCTCAGATGCTTCAATAGAACCAAGGCCATTCCCATCCATCACCCTCATCCATTTCTAACGTCCACCCATAAATTCCAATCCTTTCCAATTCATTTTCCTCGTTGTCCTAAAATGCTGCAGGAATGTTCTGTTTTTCTACATGAGGCCAAAAAACATAGGGTATAAATGGTTTTTATCATATCACAAAAACATTGCATACATTGGTGAAGATGTTTCATGGGGAGATGCATATGGATGATGGTAACATGCTCAAGGAATTGTAGCAAATTCTAGTGTACACATTTCAATAAATTGGCCTTCGTCAGCTACAAACATGTTTGCATTTTCTAGTGATTCATGCATCCATTACACAATATGTTTTATGGGTAGATGTATAAGGATGACGGAAACATGCTCACCAAATTTTAGGTCAATCCAATCTACCATTTAAGAGATATGGAAAAAACAATGCACTATATGAAATTGCCTTGAAATGCTACAGGAACAATCATAAGTGATACAGGAGGGAGATCTACTTGGAAAAAGAGCCCCAAAGGTCCTATTTTCCTTGGGAAATGTTTGGAGAGGTCCACTCAAATTCCTTCACCCCAATCACCACTCCATTAAGCCAAATCCATCGCCAAGGTTCCACCTTTGAACACACATGAAAAAAAACACAGAAAAAGGATTCTCACTTCATATTTTTTCCTTTCCCACAACTTTCACCACATTTTGAAGATTTTATTCTTGTCCATAAAACCCACTATAATTTTTCCAAGTCCCTAAATGTAGTGTGATATTGTGAGAAGAAACTAAATATCTGTTATAGGAGGAAAACAATCCTATAGAAGCCTTCACGGATTCATCAGAAAACATGATCCAAGGATTCTTATTGCTCCAAAATGAAGAGTTAGCCACCCCTAAAGCTTGATGAAGCCACACCATCCCTGATGAAGCAACAACAACATATTGAAAATTGGAGAGATACATGTAAAGAAGAAAGGTTCCATCAATAAACTACATCATGTGAAGACCTGTGCATAAGAAAAATGAGTAAATTAGCACCTTCTGAGGACCATGGATCGATCATCAACTCAATAACAAATTACATGCCTCTCCAACAACCATCAGGTATGTACAGGTATGCAATATTCTTCACCTATTCTCTTAAGCATGTCTTACTTAGAAATTTGTTGTCAATGCATGATAGATGAGGTTTTATAAGCAGAGGATGGGTCAGTAGTCTCAACCACCCTCAACTAGTTAATTGCAACTAACTCCCTCACTCATGAAACATGGAAAGGTCAAATTAAGTAGGGTGATGATTATGAGGAGTGGGGAAAACGGTTAAAAGAGGAAATTTGTCCAAAGACCAAGTCGCCAAATTCCTCTGAGCCATTACCACAAAAGGGCATAAAAGTATGAGTCTCAAATTCACTTGCACAATTACTCATTCACAAGAAATAGTTGGAGGAACCCATCAAGATACAAAAGGATGAGCTAAATTCTATCAAAGACTGCCTAGGGTTCCACTGAGCTTCTTCAAAAAATATTTTTAGTTTCTACAGGAGGAGCTATAGGAGGATATGAATTGCTATAGGAGGCCCGAAAGGAAGCTACAAGAGAGAATTGGAGGGAAAAATAGACCCAAATCTACCCAAATTTGTCCTCAAACCCTCATGCACATGATAGGTTTATCTTGAGAGGAATAAGTGTCCTTCTCCCTCTCCTTTTTTCCATAACTCTTCATGGATAATTTTGCTTGAATTAAGTGCCTTGTAGCAAACAATTGTGTAGTAGTTCCCTTTGGAAATTTTTATATGTGAAGGCAACATAAGTTGAGAGGAAAGTTTTTTTTTATTAAAAATATTATTAGCATCCTTCTCCCCCTCTAATAAAAAGGGAAACTTGACATTGTATCTACAACCGAGACTACTCTAAGGAAAAAAATTAAAATACACCTAAGTAACCTCGAGAAGGAGAAGTATGAGAAATGGGGGGAGATTTATACAGAAGATAACCCATAGACACAAAAATAATTCATCAAAATCCTCCTGTGGTAAATATTTTTCAAAGACATCAATGGATGAGATTGTTTGAATAGTTGAAGGGGTATGATGATGATATAACTCAGGAATTTTCCATGGCACTAAATCCTCGAGAAGAGGATAGCATCACTACTTTTTTTATACGCCTTTCCATCTCTTTAAATGTTGAACTCATAAGCATAGTGACTATCTTACACTTAGGAATTTTATGGAGTAAGGAGGATAAAGCAGTGAGTGTTACAACAAGGAAGAACTTCTTCATTCTAAGAGAAAATCTTGTAGAGGATAAAATTGGAGTGAGAAGAGAGAGCCTACCTCACCACCGGGATGAAGTGGTTTAGCACATTCTCAAATACACATCCTGTGAGGGAAGGTTAAGAATTATATATGCCTATCATTTTAGGTTGCTCCATGAGATAATATTTGAAGTAGAATTACCTATTCCATAGATACTTACTGTTCCCCATTTCCTTCTATAATATATCATTGAAATGACTCAGAAAATGAGGGAAGGGAAGCACCAACATGTTTACCACCATGGCCTCATCAAGCTAATTGTTATGGATGCTTTTAGTCACCTAAGGAACCCTATGCTATGGACTGATTTTTTTATATATGAACAGGGAAAGTTTCATTGAAACCCAAGCCATAACACATGAGGAAATAACAACCTCTAGCATTGGAGGTAGGGAAGGAAAGAATGAAGAAGAGGAGGCAAAATAAACAGAGGAAGAAGTAGAAACTGAGGAATGAGAAGGAGAGAAAGAAGGGACATAGAAAGAGAACCCTAAGGGGACCTCTAACCCTCAAGAGATAGGAAAACAATGACAACAAATAAGTCTCTCTCCAGGGAACACTTAGAAAGAAGTGGCTGCAACATTGGCCACATTGGTAACAGCTGTCAAATCTAAAATAAGGCAAGAAAGTCAAGGTCCCTTATACTTTAAAACAAGGAAGAGAACTAGGATAAGGAAAGAGAAACCTCAACCCCCTTCAAAAATACCTATTACTATCGATGTGGTGGCAAGTAAGAAGGAAGAGGTGGGGCCTAGTGAGGGAAAAATTGAAGAAGTTACCTCTCCTAAGGCCAAAACCAAGCAACGTTTGAAACCTATGAGAAGGCCAACCACGAGAGAAGTCACAAATAAGCAACTCAAGGCACAAACTGCCCTGCTATAGGAAAAAAATAGAGTTTCTATAAGAGAAATAGAGCTGCTACAGGAAGGGACATATTTGCTACATGAGAAGAAATTGTGCTAGAGGAAAGTCTAGTGATCTTCAAAAAGCTCTATTTAGAGAAACTTTACCATAGATTTGAAGAGGGAAATCTAAGAGAAGGATTGGGAGTATTGGTTTTCCAAACTTTGGAAAATTACAGTGAAAAATCATGGGGGGGGGGGTGGGTGGGTAGTTTCAATTGAAGAGAATCCATAGACTCATCAAAGGTGCTAATTATCAGATATGTTATGGATAGTGTTCAAAAACTTGTATCATGGGCAAACATTGTAAAATTAAAAGGGAGACTTTTCTTAAGACATGAGCACAATCCTAATTAGAACTTGGAGAAAAGGATGGATCTATATAAAAAGGAGATGGAGAAGAAGAGGAAGAGGATGAAGAAAGAGAATATATTCCAAAATTCCTTCTAAGGTAGCTTGGGATGTTAAGGAGGCCACCAGGGCCATGAATGAGGTACAATTAGGTCACTAAGTTGCTTAAAGGATGAGCAATACTTTTAGCACTCCAAATTAGACATAAATTAAAGCCCACATGACCATCCTTCATCACTTTAAACCTGTGTTTTTTGCATTATATGAAATATTTTTAGCTTTAATATGTTCATTAGGAAGCTTTAAAGATAATTCCATATGTGTGTCTAATGTTATTTATTTTCATAGAATATTGTGACAACATTGGGCAGATTATGAAGATTTGGAGGATGAGATAATCTACGGATTTTCTCCCTACTATAGAAGGATTAAAATTTGATAATACATGAAAAAAATATCATGAAAGTATTGAAAAAATATGGAGCTCTAATCATTGAGGAAATCTATGAATGTGTTCCCTGTCATTTAATGCAGGTTCCTAGAGTTGGGAACTAGATCCACTATTTGATGGATTTTCGAGGGGAATGCTTCCTTCTTTCAAGGAGAATTATTCCATATAAATTTTTATAAGTACCAATTAGAATTTTCCTCTAAGGGCATGTATTTCTTAGTCTTCTTGTGGAGAAAACCTGTTATCTAGCATCTCTACTTTCATTTCCAGAAAGGATGTACTTGGATTGATTCAAATAATGAAGTTTTGTGTCATTTGTAGCTTCTAAAGCTTGGTTTCCTTCATAAGATTTTATTTTCCTTGGGATTTTCCATCCCAAGAGCCTAATATACCTCTTGTATATTTTATTTGTTTTCTTTTAATGTCTTTTCCAATTACATCTCTTATTTTTGCATTTATTATTCATGTTAATTTTATTGTAGTTTACATTGGTTAAATAATTGAAGTGAGTTTTTTTAAGGTTACTTACAGAATTAAAAAAGAATTATTCATACTTATAATAACTTTTAAAAGTCATATTCATCATTGACGTACTTGGATTGGTCTAGTAGTTCACAAATCTAGAATTTATGGAAATCCCTTGTAGCAAAATAGTATTATTTTTCTGCTATTTTTTAGAACATGTTAATTGGATCATTTGAGTTGATTCCACTTGTATTGGGTTATAAAAAATTCAATTTAATAATAAAATTCAACCCTTATCATGTTCAATTGATTACGTTAGGCACTTTGTAGGTTAACTAGCTCACTAGTTCTTCAATTTCCATTTTTTAGAGTAGTAATTTTTTGCTATTTTTTAGCACATGCTAACAGGGGTATTTTGGCATGATTCCACTTGAAAGGAGTCCCAATACATCCCGATTAATAAAATAAAAAAATCCCATCCCATTTTCATTTGATTTACTTGGGAATTCGGCAATTTATCTCCTCCTATAGCAAAATAGGGCCTCTTGTAGCACCTCCAATAGGACGTGTAAACTTGACCATATTTGCTCCAAAAGCTTAGTTTTTATCCCTTATGATTGAATCATGAACCCTAGGATCTAAATCCATGATTGATGATGACCAAAGACCACGCTAGTCACATCTTTCCTTCACTGCAAATACAAATCTATCATCATAATTAGAAGACATGTTTCCACATTTGAATAACAATGGATGTTTTCTTATGAAATTTACATGGATTATGTTACTAAATCTAAGTTTCCTTGGACATAGTGATCAAAAGGGTGATTCATAAATGAAAATAAGATTATAATTGATTCTAAAATTCATTCTTTGTTAAGGTTTGAGTTACAATAATTATTATTGAAAAGATCAAATTTCCTTTTTCAAAACAACATTCCATATTCTGCAATTAGAGTATTAATTTACATTCTACAAGTAGACTAATGTTTCCATTTTTGAAATTAGGTTAGTGTCTAATTTAATGATATTCAATTCATTTCATTAGATCAATGAAATAAGAATGCATTTCATGTTGCACATACATTTCTGACACCTCTTAAGTTTGTACGAACGCAGGGTTGATAATTTAAGTTGGTAGCCTTGGGAGTTGCAACATTCTTGTTACAATACTGGGGCTCATCAAAGGTGAGGGGAAGAGAATAATCCCATGGGGTTCATGAAGGGACTGAAGAAAAAAGTGAGGGACATAAGAAAAAAATCATTCAAACAACAAAAATGTTAGACTAATAACATGTGATAGAATAGGACAAACATATAAAGACGGAGAAACAAGATCAGAGAGAGAATGAGCTTGGCACACATGAGCATGAATGTTAAGAGATGGAAAAATTCTATTAAGGATGATGGGATATGATTTCCTGTGTTTATTTATTGGAGCTATGGATTGTGTGTGTCCAAGCTTTGAAGGATTAGTGGAAGTCACAAAGGATATGATTTTGTGGTGGGTGCTTGTTGTATGGATGATGAACTACTAGGTAGAATAGTAATTCACTAAGGTGCTTGTTGAAAGGGTTGATAAATCATTAAAATATTGCTAAGAGGTATGATAAACCACTTAATTCTTACCAAGTAAGCTGATAAACCACACATACCATGAGATAAAAGTTTCGTATAGTGCTTTCCTTGAGGATGTAGTTGATAAAATGCCTAAAAGGTGATCCTATACACGTAGAGTTGAGAATTATTCCTACGGAGTTTGATTCCAATCCATGAAATCATGTATATGGCTCAAGGGTGGAAAAATATAGGAAATAATATGATGTAGTTTTCCTATAGTTGGGTGGAGTGTTAAATTTCTACGTTCAATTTCCTACCATCTCTAGCCATTCAAATGAGTGCCATGGATTGTGTATAATTCACTACAAGAAAAAAGGACATTGGTGAGGGGTGAAAAATGTCACCATAAGCTCATTGGTGACAGTCAAAAGAGCATTCACCACCAAAAATTGAACGTCACCAAAGGTGGCATCACCAAAAGTATAGGTGTTGTAGTGACATATAGAGTCTGTCACCAATAATGATTTATAATAAAGGATAGCGACCATCACGATTTCATATGAGCAATGGTGATAGACCATAACCTCTATCACCAAAAACTAAACATCACCAAAGGTGGTGTCACCAAAAGTATAGGTGTTGTAGTGAAATTCAATGTTCGTCACCAATAATGATTTATAATGACGGATAACAACTGTCACCATTACATATGAGCAATGGTGATGAACCATAGCCTCTGCCACCAAAAACTAAACATCACCAATGGTTGTGTCGCCAAAAGTATAGGTGTTATGGTGACATTCAAGGTTCATCACGAATATTGATTATAATGACGGATAATGACTGTCACCATTTCATATGAAAACAATGATTTATTGTAATGGATATTTAATGGCCATCACTATTGCTGCATATATATGGTGACGTTCATTGACCGTCACCAAAATTCACATTGCCAGAAGTATAGGTGTTGTGGTGACAATCAAGGTCTGCCACAAATAATGTCTATAATGGCAGACAACGACCATCGCCATTTTATATCAACAATAATGATTTATGGTTACAGATCTTTGAGGGTCATCACTATTGATGTGTATATATGGTGGCGTTCATTGACCGTCTGTTGAAAATGAAACAAGATGATGGAGCTTAGTGAAAAGAAGTTGTCTTCACTAAGTGGGCCCACAGGCTATTTTTGGCGCAAAGTCTGTTTTTAGACTATGTCTATTTTTAGACATATGGATCATGGTCTATGAGTTGCAGGATGCTATTTATGGATGATTGGTCATGTTGGTAAAAATAGATGGACCTCTATTTTTATACATATGGGCAGAGTCTATTTTTAGACTGCTAGTCAAACAATAGAACAGTTGAATATTATTAGCTCTTAATAATATTTGGACTATAAAGATTATCTTATCCTCTTGCAGCACTTTAGTTCAAGCTATGGATGTGGCACATGCAACTGCCAGAAGGAAATACTCTTTTCCTATGGGTTAGTTGAGCTATTGCATGATGGACTTCAGTTAGAACTCAAGTGATTGAGTTTGGTGGAGTTGATTGAGGAGTTGATGGAGTTGTGTTCAGTTTGACTTAGTTGAACTAGTTGTATTTAGTCTAACTGACAAATACACTAGTGATGAGTGGTGTGAATTAATTATTAATTAATTCACTAATTATTAACTCATAAATCAACTAAAGAATACATCAGTTAACTCAGTGCATGGACAGTTCAGTGGAGACAAGTGTTAGAGGTGGGTGAAAGGATGAGACTACTATCAGTTGTGACTATAGCTGTGCATGAGATTTGCACAATCATTGATTGAGATTGCCAATGAGGATTGCATAGTACAAGCCAAAGGGATTTCAAACTTGGATCTGATCTATTCTCAACTTGGATTGCGCAGTAGAGGTAGGCAAATAGTGGAGGAGATTTGAACCCATGACTTGTTCAAATCTGAGCTAGTTTGTGAGTAGCATGTGGAGATAGTACTGATTACTTGTGAGGAGTATTGTACTATGTATTGTTACATGTTCTCTATCATTATAATATACAGATAGTTGGGGGTTTTCAGCTGTATGTTTTCCCAATTACATACTGTGTTGATATGTGTGATTGATGTTTCAATGTGCGCATGTGATTTTTTTTTAATTCCACAAATTGATGATCAATGGTAGAGGAGGTTATGTATTATGCATGCATTCTGAAAATAGTGTATAATCAGGATAATCTCTGTGAATAAGTGTTATATTATTCAAAATTTCTACATGGTATCAGAGCAAAGTTGATCATCAGATCTATTATTCAGAAAGTGATTACATTTTATTTCTTCAGGTAGAGTCTGTAATCGGACCAGGTAGCCTCTGGATTCATCCTTCTTTTGGAAGGTGAGATATTTGGTAAATGCCCATACAGTAAATCTCTGTACGATAAATACTTTGTTCTCATGAATTTTAGATCAGAAGCGGTTGAGTTTTGAGCTGGTGGAATTCGAATTTGCAGCAGTGTTTTCTTGGTGTCTAAGTTGAAATGTCTTTCAACGGATTGCGATTGAAGTATGCCGTTGAAGGTAGCTCAAATTATATTCCATGGAAAGACAGGATGGAGGCGGTGTTAGATGAAAATGGGTTGAAGGAGTTCATAGATGCTGAAGTCCCAAAGCCTACTGATGCTGCTCAAGTTGAGGCTTGGCAAAAGAAGACAACAAAGTGTCGAAGGATTCTGTTGGAGGGCGTGAAGGATCACATTGTATCTAGCCTGCATGGAAAGGCTTCTCCATACTTGATGTGGAAAGTGTTGATAGATTTATTCCAAAGCAAGAGTAACTAGAGGAAGTTGGCGCTCGAGGATAAACTCAGAAACATTAAGTGTGAGAAAGGAGACAATATGCCCAAGTATCTCATGAAGTTCACCCAATGTCGGGATGAGCTGGGAAGTGTGGGGGTGACTGTCGATGATGAGGACTTGGTGAGCTTGGCTCTCCTTGGTATTATGAAGAGTTGGCATCCCTATCAGGACTCTGTCAATGGTCGGAAGAAATTGCCAAGATAAGAGAGACTTTGGTCTGATCTTGTGCAAGAGGAGATTAGGCGAAATACCAGGGATGGATCTTCATCAAAGGCATCTGATGAAGAAAATTACGCTCTGGCTGCCAAAGAAAAGAAGGGGAAGAACAAGAAAGCTTCTCATTCCAGTGTGAAAGGCAAGAAGCAGGACCTGTCCAAGGTGAAGTTCTTTCACTGTCACCAGCACGGACATTATGCCACAAATTGTTTGCAGAAGAAGAAAAAGAAGCAAGTTGCTGGATCTACAACGGGGGAGGCCTTAGCCTCATATTTTGAGCTCGATTTTTCATTGATTTCATGCTTGGTATCAAGTGTGATGGGATCGATATGGTTCTTGGATAGTGGTGCGTCTTTTCACATGACAAGAGATCGAGATTTGTTTTCTAATTTGGATGAGAAAGATCTTGGAGTGCACAATGAGATGGGCGATGATGGTAGATACAGTGCGACTAGTATTGATACAATTTCCTTTGAGAGGGGGTATGGTAAACCCTTCGTATCGAAGGAAGTGATTCATGTTATAGGATTGAAGAAGAATCTTATCTCTATGGCGATGTTAGAAGACAAGGGATATGATGTTGTCTTCAGCGAGGGAAAGGCTTTCCTACGTAGTAAGACAACTGGAGAAACCTAGAAGATAGGGGTTTGAGTCAAGAACCTTTATCAATTGCATGTAGATGGTTGTGCAACAATTGCATGCAAGGTAGAAGGAGTGGTGAGCTGGGATGATGGCGAGCTGTGGCACCGGAGATGGGCCACCTTCACCATGGAGCTTTGAAGATACTGCAGTAGATTTCAATTGGGTTTCCTAAAGGCACTCTTGTGCAGTTAGAACAATGCAAGGGGTGTACTTTGGGAAAATTTATGAAAGCTACCTTTCATGAGAAGGATAGTCACGCCATGATGATCCTTGAGAGAATTCACATAGACGTGTGTGGACCTTTCTCAGTAGCTTCGACAACAAAGCACAAGTACTATGTGATCTTTGTTGATGATTTCTCTCGAAAGTGTTGGATCTTCTTCATGCAGAAGAAGAGCGAGACATACTCAAAGTTTTGTGAGTTCAAAGCACTGGTTGAGAAGGAATTAGGGAAGAAGGTGAAGGCTCTTAGGAGCGACAATGGTGGTGAATTCATCTCTGGCGAGTTCAAGGACTTCTGCAGCGCAGAAGGGATTTGAAGAGAGCTCATAGCTCCCCATAACCCACAGCAGAACAGGGTTGCTGAGTGGAAGAACAAAACGATCGTGGGTGTTGTACAAGTGATGTTGCATGATCAAGGCCTACCTGTTCACTTGTGGGTGGAGGCATGCAATACTGCAGTATATGTGCAGAACCGTTGTCCTCACAAGATACTTGGCATGAGTACACCCGAGGAGGCTTATTTTGGTAAGAGGCCTAATATTTCCCATTTTAGGATTTTTGGTTCTCCTATTTACATGCATGTGATGAAGGATGCGAGGAAGAAGTTGGAGCCGACTGTAGAGGTTGGGATATTTGTGGGGTACATTGATACGCCCCACAACTATCATGCATATTTGCCAGATAGTCGCAAGACTGTTGTGCGACGGGATATCAAATTTCAAGAGGAGAAAGCCCTGAAGTGTTCACTTGAGAGGGAGCCACACTTACATGCAGATGAGGAGATATTAGTTCCTAAGGATGAGCTTCAGGATGTGGATCAATCACAAGATGAAGTTCATGGAGTGGAAGAGACCACTCATGCAGCGCCAACCATTAGAGGGCAAAAGCGCACTACAGAAGCTGAGCGACTGGCTCAAGATGTAAAGAAGGTTGTAGGACCACCTACAACATAGCACAAACAGAGAGTGTCACCTGATCGGTACACTCGATACATGGCTCTTGTGAGCAAATGTGTCATGACTGAGCCATCCTCTTTCGAGGAAGCTGTGGAGGATCCCACATGGGTAGATGCCATGGTGGAAGAGTATGATTCGATTG